>JAPKLW010002447.1:8680-86817 GCA_026898455.1 Plectranthus barbatus
ATTTCCGCTGCGTAACGTTTTATACTCTGAAAAACCGGGACCAACAATAGTAAAAATAGAAATTAGTAATTTTCTTCATAAATCATGTATTAATGCACTAATAATGTAACAAAATATAAATGATAATGCAACAACTAAAACTAAATAATGCAGCATAAAACAATGTCTATGTAAAACTATATAAAGGATAATGCAAAAACTAAAACTAAATGATGCAACATTATATAAAGTATAATGTGATAACATATGTAAAGTGACATTAATAAATTGAATTGAATAATGCAACTTAATATAAAAGATAATGCAATAACCAAAATTAAATAATGCAAAATATAAAGGATGTCATATGTAAAACTGTAACATTAATAAGAATAATTAAATAATGCAACATAATATGAAGGAAAATGCAATAAATAGAACTAAATAATTCAACATAATATGATAGATAATGCAATAACGCATGTAAAACTGAAAAATTACAAAGTTTTATTTTTTACTATGATTTTATATGCAAAACATATGCAATATGGATTTTGTTTGAAATATTATTAAATTATTTTTAATTTGATATATGATACATAAAAAAATAATTTAAAATTAATGAGTTATCATTATTTAAAGCTTTATAAGAAGTTTGGAGAAATAATATTGAAAAAAAATAGAAACTTTAATTGGAGAAGAAAGAGATTATAAGATTCTTTGTAACCACCATATTTTATTTACTTAAATACTCTTAATTATAGTTTATAATAAAAAATAAAAATCAAATATAAAATTTAAAATCATATCTCAACCATTAGATTTGACAAATAAAAGGTACATATTTATTCTCTTCTCCTATCTAAAAGGGACTTGTGATAGGATCACCACTCTATATATATAGGAAGCGGATCATGTGCTAAAATATTGTTTGTGTTAAAATGCTAAACATGCATGATTGATTAGTATTTTTTAATTGTTTAGTTATTATGTTATGCATCATTAAATTGCATAACCACCCACACCAAAATAAATAACTGTCAATATAAAAAATTCAATCTTGACCATTCATCCATCAAAATCAATGGTCTATAATTTATTCATATTTATTATATTCTAACATTTTAGCATATATGTCTAGAGGTGTGTAATCTAACTGAATAGTCCCTTGCTCTAGTTCGGTTTATTTATTTTTTGAGTTGACTTTTGTATTTTTCTTATTTAATATTTTGAAGTTTACGAACTTAATCGAGCCTAAATAAATTTTATAGAGTATACTTCAAATTAATATTTATTATTTTATCTTGAAGAAAAATTATTTACTTAAAAAATTATATCATATTCAAACTCAAATATAAATATTTATCATACTTGTTATTCTTAAATAATGAAATTATTAATTCTAAATTATATACTAATTTTAGCTAACGAGTTTACTACATAAGAAAGAAAGGAAAAAATATTTAGGGTGCCGACTTGAATTCAGTGAATATAGGGTTGGGAGATACAAATTACGATCTAATTGGGAGAGAAATAATTTTCAATTGGGAGAGTGATGGACACCTGGACACACGATATTTTTATTACTTTATATCTCGAGTCGGCACCAATATTTTTTTTTTAAATTCAAGTTGGCATTAGTTAGGAATGAAAGAGGACAATTTTTTTTTTATTTTTCAAAAATCAATTGAATCAAAACTAGATTCAACCTTTTTTTTAAAAACTCTTTTCTAAAAAAAAATACACTAATATCTTACGCATATGACACAGAAATATGTCCTTTAAAGCATTTTTTTTGAATGTTTTGCTAATATGGGGAATTTCTCAAATGTAAAATAGTGAAAAAAATGGTATTTCAAGATTTTTCTCTACTTATTACTTATTTCTTTTTTATTGCAAAATTGCAAAAAATAAATCATTTAACAATAAGTTAATAATTATTGGATATTGAAATAAATGAAAAGAAAAAGCTAAAAATAAGAGAAAAATATCTTGATTCCTTATCTGATCTTTAAGCTACAGTAGATATTCCATAGTGGCCATACACTCCTTTCAAACTTGCGCCGGCGCCGATTTTCTCCGACTTGGAAAAAAAAAATGCAGATTCCGATGCCGGTTCGAGCTCCGACGTTGATGTCGCGGCGGAGGCTATTCGAGCAGAAACTCGCCGACCTCCACAAGTGCACCGATCTCAACGAGCTCAAGCAGCTGCACGCTCTCATATACAAGTCCAATCTCCACGAAGACCTTTTCGTCGCGCCAAAGCTCATCTCTGCGTTATCGTCGTGCCGCCAAATGAGGTTAGCGCTAAACGTGTTCGAACAAGTCCCGAACCCAAACAGCCATCTGTACAACACGTTAATTAAGGCGTACATTAGGAATTCTGAGCCCGTAAAAGCGTTTGAAGTTCTCAATAGGATGCAAGTTTCAGGAATTTATCCGGATAATTATACGTATCTTTTTATACTCAAGGCTTGCTCCGGGCTGAATTTCGTGAAAATGATTCATGCCCATGTGGAAAAGTGCAATCTTTACTCGGATTTGTTCCTCCCCAATTCGTTGATTGATGCGTACTCCAAGTGTGGGTCGGTGGGCGTGGAAGCAGCGAGGACTCTGTTTGACGTGATGGAGGAGAGGGATTTGGTCACGTATAATTCAATGATTAGTGGTCTCGTGAAGGCGGGTGAGTTGAAGCAGGCGAAGCAACTGTTCGATGAAATGCCCCACAGAGATAGAGTGAGCTGGAACGCTATCTTGGATGGATATGTGAAGGCTGGAGAGATGACCACA
This sequence comes from Plectranthus barbatus, assembly GCA_026898455.1. Lineage (NCBI taxonomy): Eukaryota > Viridiplantae > Streptophyta > Magnoliopsida > Lamiales > Lamiaceae > Plectranthus > Plectranthus barbatus. The sequence goes on from JAPKLW010002447.1 coordinate 11,450, forward strand.
GCGTTTGAGGTTTTCGGCAAGATGCCTTCGAGGGATGTTGTGTCGTGGTCTACGGTTATTTCTGGTTTTGCAAGAATTGGTGACATCGAGATGGCTAAGGCTTTGTTTGATAAAATGCCGGAAAAGAACTTGGTTACTTGGACTATAATGATATCAGCTTTTGCTGAAAAGGGACTCGCAAAGGAAGCTATCACTCTCTATGAACAATTGGAGAGGGCGAGTTTGGCGCTAGACGATGTGACTTTTGCTAGTATCTTATCTTCAAGTGCACAATCTGGTTTGCTTAGTTTAGGGAAAAAAATTCATCTCTCTATCATGAAAAGTAAGTATAAATGTGGTAGTTTGGCAAGTAATGCTTTGATTGACATGTATTGCAAATGTGGGAGCTTGAACAGGGCATGGAGATACTTCAATGAGATGGAACAAAAAGATTTAGTTTCATGGAACGTGATGATCCACGGGTTAGCCATGCACGGCCATGGGAGGAAGGCTCTACAGCTTTTCGACAGGATGAGACTTGAGAGATTCGCGCCAGACAATGTCACATTTGTCGGCGTCCTGTCTGCTTGCAGTCACGCTGGTTTAGTCGAGGATGGGATTCGCTATTTCTACAGCATGGAGAGTGATTACAACGTTGCTCCTCAGGTTGAGCACTACGGTTGCATGATAGACCTTCTGGGCCGCGGAGGGCGCCTCAACGAAGCTCTCAGGCTTCTGAACTGCATGCCATTCGAGCCAAATGTTGTTATCTGGTGCTCTCTTCTAGGGGCCTGCAGAATGCATAATGCTCTGGAACTGACCGAGGAGGTTCTTGATCAGCTAGTGAAGTTAGATCCGACCAACGCAGGGAGATATTCCGTGTTGTCGAATGTGTATGCTGCCGCTGAAGATTGGGAAAATGCTGCGAATGCAAGATTGCAGATGTGGAAGACGGCCAACAAATCGCCTCCCGGAGCTAGTTCGATAGAGTTGAACGGCGAGCTCCATGAATTCACAGTTATGGACACTAGTCATCCTAAATCAGAGAGAATACACCAAACTGTCAATGGACTAACACAGCATCTCCGGAAAGTTGTTTATGCTCCAACTGTTGCCGTGTAGATTGGGTTGCGTCCCAACAAGTATATGCCATTGAAGTCGGAACCCGAAGCCGTGGCTCGAGATGATGATCAGAAGATCCTTACGCTACAGGTTCAAATCCAAGAAGATCATGTTATATATTTTCTAAATGTGTAATTTTAAGGCTTGGGATTATGAGATGTGGCATATATGTGGATTCGAGTTTGAAAACTGTGAATATAGATGATATATATTTGTAGTCTTATAGATAAGACACGCAGCCTCGTTTGCTGTATTTATGAAATACTCCTTTTCTGCCAACCCAGCACTGAAATCTTCTTCCTATTATCAGACATGAAATTTGTATGAAAAAAGATCATGTCCAAGATTAACTGCAGCAATATTAATGTTAACTGTTGGGGACAGGAACCAAACGGCCCATCTCGAAAGCCCATGAGGCCCACCGAGCCGCAGGTCCAACCGAATGCGACCCGGCCCTAGCTGAAGATAGTTCGACAATGAGCTACCAACTGAAGATAACAGTTTTCTGAAGAGAGGGACAACGAGGAAGCAGGTCGTGTTGGGTAGCAAACCAACCTATCCCACATCGGTTGGAGAAGGAAAAATTTCCTTCTATAAAATAGAGTCCAATAACTCCATTAGTATGAGGCCTTTTGGGAGATGCCCAAAAACAAATCCGTGCGGGCTTGTGCTCGGCCCAAAGCGGACAATATCATACTAATGTCGGAGTCTCGGTTCCTAACAGTGGTATCAGAGCCAGGTTCGGGCTGCGGAGGAGACCGAGTTTGTGGTGGACCTATGGTGCATGTGGGAGCCCTCAATTGCCGAGTGGCGATCGTCCATGAGTGCCTTGTGTCGAAAGCTTCCTGACAGGTGGTCAGACGGCGGGTTCCGTAGGTTGACGGCGGTGCAAGATGATGGTGACGGATCTATTAACTCGAGGGGAGGCCACGGATATGTGGGCCATTGGTTTGAGGGGAGGATTGTTGGGTAGCAAACCAACCTATCCCACATCGGTTGGAGAAGGAAAAATTTCCTTCTATAAAATAGAGTCCAATAACTCCATTAGTATGAGGCCTTTTGGGAGATGCCCAAAAACAAATCCGTGCGGGCTTGTGCTCGGCCCAAAGCGGACAATATCATACTAATGTCGGAGTCTCGGTTCCTAACAGGTCGGCTATTGAGGAACTACTCTAGTCGAGTCGCACAACGGTCAAAAGGGGATCTGGGTAAGGGCACGACAATTTCAGAGGCCTCCGACGGTGAAGACGTTGTAATGACCCCCGAAAAGACCGGCCAACTAGCCGCAACAACTCGGGCGTACGCTCTAGAAACCCTAGAACGCCCTTAAGCTCTATATATAGGTATTTGTTAGCCGCAAATCGGCATTTAGTTGTTTGGCACATTACATGCTCGCGTACTGCAATCATCGTATTCACACTCGAGCTGCTAAATATACTTCGCCGGAGCTCGCTTATCACTGCCCGGTCATTTGAATAAGCGTTTCAATTCTGTTCTTTATTTATGTTACTCGATGTAGCATTGTTTTGCTTAATTGTCCAAGTTCTTTGGAGTCTCGATCGTAATCTATCGCATATTTGCATCGTCTTTGCTTTCCATATTTATGCTGTCAGTCTTGCTTGCCTATTTCTTACAATATTAATTCGGTACGAATTGAACCTCAACATTAACCACTTCTCATTTCATAATCTTCTACTTCCAAGTTTTAAAATATGATCTTCAACACATCTTGTGATAAGCCACCCAAAAGCTCATTCTTCCTCTTTAATCCCCACTTTTTCAGATATGAGAGAATCCACACCACCTATCCGGTGCTGCCACGTGTGCGTTGTCATAACATTCTTCCTGCCAACACTTCTTGGTACTTTTCATCAAAGGATGGATCCCTTCATACCCACCATTTTAATGCACTTTTCAGCTACAGAGAAAAGGGAGAAATCACATGGATAAATAGAAAGAACGGCTGAAATCCATCCACGTAGTCTTTCAAGAACTCAACATTTCTCCATCGTATAACCTCAACCACTATCCCTACACATTTTGCACCAATTATACATCCAAAAAATTGCCTTGTGGTGTACTGTGCCTTAACTTGAGCTGTAAGAAAAAAACAAAAACATCCACTCGGAGAGTATGGGCCGTCTAGCAATGTGTGGTGTAAAATTCATTCTCAGTTTCTCACTCCACTCTATAAGCACACTATTTTTCTCTTATCCTTGGCATATTCTATATCCATATCCATTAAAGCACTGCTTTTTCTTGTATATATTACTGAGTGTGTCATCACCTTTTGTGAGACTGTCCAGATCATCATCATGGAAGCTTGCTTTCTCTCCTCGAATTCTTTCACCAAAACCATGGAGCTTCTCTCTCCAACCAGAGCGAGGGTTTCTGCATTCAAGAAGTGCAGCAAGTTTGGTGCCGGCCCAGTTTCTGTAGCGTGTACATTCTTCGCCCACTTTCTTGTTTGTATATACTGTGTAATTACAATTCATGAATTAATCGAAAGTTGGAATCTTTTTGTCGGGAAATAGGTTGCCTGTCGAATTCCGATCAAGGGTCACCGCAAGATGAAGAAGGGCCGTTCCTCACCGCCGACTGGCGATCGTTCAGGGCGAGACTAGTAGCCCAGCAACGAGCCTCGCCGCTGGAGGAGCTCTACGCCGCCGCCTACCCCACCGGTGCAACCGGGGGGATGGCGCCGATCACGGTAGGAGAGAAGTGGGCGCACACCATCCACGAGCCGGAGAAAGGGTGTTTACTGATCGCCACGGAGAAGCTCGACGGGGTCCACATTTTCGAACGGACGGTGATCCTGCTGCTGTCGACGGGCCCGGTGGGCCCGACGGGGCTCATACTCAACCGCCCGTCGCTGATGTCGATCAAGGAGATGCGGACGACGTCGATGGACGTCTCCGGCGCGTTCTCCGACCGGCCGCTGTTCTTCGGGGGCCCGCTGGAGGAGGGCCTGTTCCTGGTGAGCCCGCGGGGGGGTGGGAGCGGCGTGTTCGAGGAGGTGATGAAGGGGGTTTACTACGGGACGAAGGAGAGCGTGGGGTGCGCGGCGGAGATGGTGAAGAGGAGTGTGGTTGAAGCGGAGGAGTTCAGGTTTTTCGATGGGTATTGCGCGTGGGAGAGGGAGCAGCTCAGAGGGGAGATTCGGGCCGGGTATTGGACCGTGGCGGCTTGCAGCCCGAGTGTGATTGAGCAGACTAGCGTGGGGAGTGTCGGGCTTTGGGAGGAGATTTTGGGCCTCATGGGCCCAAAGAAAGTTTGGTGACTCTTATTCGGGCCCAATGTGCAAGACTATCGAAACGTGTGTTGTATATACTTGTTCTACTTTCAATACTTAAATCATAACTTTATGAGTCTGAGCAAGAAATCGAAAAAATTGAAAATCGAATTCAAAAATTTTGGTTAGTTTAGTTCGATTATTTTGATTTTTGGTTTGATTCATTTTTTTTAAATATCTCATTTTCATTTGGTTATTTTTTTCGGACAGAAATAACTGAGTTTATATAAATAATACTAATAAATATATTTAATAATATATATATATATATATATATAGTATATAATTTCCTTTTTTATTATATTGATTTATTAAATTTATATTAAAATTCGGTTAGAATCGATAACTGAAAAATAATCTAAAATCGAATAAGAATTTTGATTATATAGGTAATTTGATTCGGTTTGGTTGCCTCCAATGTAAATTTGATTATTTTGATTTGGTTATTTTACATGCCGAAATTGAACCGAATATTCGAATGACCACCCCTACCCAGTTCGGGATGTAGTGTTGAAAGTATCTTGCGTAGGTCGTAAGTTTGAGTCGAGTTTAAATTAATGTATTACTATTAAAAAGATAATCATAACTTAACATTACATTTTAATCATGGTTTAAGATTAATTGTTTTAATTATTTGCAGTTAACGCTAAATACTTTGAATGGGGAGAGAGATTTTTTTAATTTCTAATTTCTTAATTGAAGAATGGAGTAAAAGAAAGTAAAAATGTCTAATTATTGGCATAATATTATGAATATATAAGGAATATGGAGTTGTGTAATGCTAATGAAATATCATAGATTATAACAATTCACAATAGTAGTGAATAGTAAAATTTTTTAAAAAAATGAAAAATGGGGTCGTGCATCTTTATTGCTGCTATTATTTGAAATAAATTGTGATGTATCAATAGGCCAAGCTGGAAATATAAATGTGTTGTTTAATAATCGTATCAATGAAGTTGGGGATTATTAATTGTGTTTAATCAATGTAGGTGAGAAAAATGCCCAAATCTCTAAGCTTTATTTGCCTCCTAAGGTAATACCTTAATTTATCATAACTCCAACTTCACTTATTTATCCCTCACTTATTATGTAATACCATTTTATCTTTTATAAAATATCTTAATGTTTGATATAAAAATCGTTTATTTTGGATTGATATTCCCCTCCCTTCCCCATCTAGAAAATGAAATACCATTTCATATAGGGAAATCAATTTCAGATTCAACCCGATATAAATTTAACACGAAAAAAATGGGTTAAATCAATAATATTTGGGTTAATTTTAGGTCGAACCTGCGAAAACCAATTAAAATTCAGATCAGTTTCAGGTCGATAAAAAAATTCAAACATTTTTTTTTTCTAATAGTTGTGTTTACTCATTAAATCCATACTATGTATATTTGTATTTGTGATTTCGTATTAAACCGGTCATGTTGATTAAAATAATTAAATAATTTTAGGTCAAATTTGGGTGTACTTGAAAATAAATAAGTCGGGTTCGAAATGATTTTTCTAACCTGAAAAAAAAAATGGGTCGGGTTCAGATTAATGTGATGTTGTCATGACGCAACAAAACCTGCCAACCCAAACTCAATCCAATTGCTCATATATATTTTTTCTTTCAATAAAAATGCATTTTTTCTTTCATTTATATCATATAATCAAAATGAAATATCATATATCGAATTATTAGGACAAAAACTTGCGTTAGACACGCTTAAACGGTGTCGGGTTCAGATTAATGCGATGTTGTCATGACGCAACAAAACCTGCCAACCCAAACTCAATCCAGTTGCTCATATATATTTTTCTTTCAATAAAAATGCATTTTTTCTTTCATTATATATCATATAATCAAAATGAAATATCATATATCGAATTATTAGGACAAAAATTAGCGTTAGACACGCTTGAACGGTTTAGGCGGATTTTATTCATACCCATGTGGGTTCATTCATCCCAAATAGAATTTATTAATCCTCAATTAAAGTATATTAGATGAATTTAATTTGAGTTAATAGATAAAACCACCTAAACCGTTTAAACGTACTTAACCTAAGACACTCCCAATTATTAGTTATTTCCAAAGAAATATCAAATATTAAATGAAAAAAGTAGAATATTTTGAGGCCCTTATTATCTTCTTCAAAAAATATCTCTCTCTCTCTCTCTTTCTCTCTCTCTCTCTCACTCAAGTCGTTGTAATTCTTCCTATGTAACAGCCGCTCTACAGGTCAATCTAAGGAACACCCTCTCCTTACGCGCTCTGACCGCACGTGGTTTCCACGGGCCAACATCTCCTTTTCCTTTGTAGCAGAGATGATTCGCCAATCTCCGGCTGCGCGCGTGGGTGGGGCAGGGTGCACGTCGATGAGATCAGTTAGCTGCTTTTAAGAAACTGGTGAGAGTTGCATATGTTATTGCAAGTTAAATCATGGGACTCATTATTTATTTATTTTTTTTTAAAATTTATTTCCAAGAAATGAGAAAAAAGAAATCTTGTTATGATTCTAATATCTTAAAAATAGATATGAAGAAAAAGCAAAGATATAGGTGTAGCCCAAAAAGCATGGAGGGTGGGAGAATCTGGAAAATTGTAATAAATGTCCCATGCCTTTCAGGCTCACTTCCTAAAAACCAAGAAAATCTTGTATGAGATGTAACGAATATTTAATCCCCTTTTAGCTATGTGAATATTTTATTTGGTTTCTCCTCAAACTCTACTATTTATCTATCTTTCATGCCGTATAGGAAAGATGTGATTGACTCGGAAGCCAAGGATGAAAGGGGAGTACACAGAATAAGGTGATTTCCATTCCACATGTTGACAATTTTCAAGTCATTGTATGTTTGTATTTGTGCATTGAGAGATCTTATCTTGGATCTCTCTCTCTCTCTCTCTCTGTCTCTCTCTTTTCTCTCTCTCTCATGTTATGTGTGCTGAGCTGATTGATCAAGAATTTGATTTGTGGGTGTGTGGCCCTTTTCTCTCTTTTGAAGGTTCTCTCCAATGGCAGCACAAAGATTCTATCTTTGGGTCTTGGGTCTTTGAATTCCATTCTGTGAAATTGAGTTTCTCTCTCTGGCTTTCTCTCTGCTGCTTTCTTTTGGGATAAATTTTTGACCCTTTGGATTTTGCCTTTAACAAAAATCAGAAAAAGATTCTGACTTTGAGAGGTAATTTCTGCTTTACTCTCTTGGGTTTTCACTTCTTACTCAATCTTGAAATACTTGGCTTTTCTTTTCTGCAATTTTCCTCTCTGCCGACTGTAATTCATCTCTGAGATTTCTATGGTTTGAATGAATAATTGTGTCCCTTTTTTCGGCTTTGGGCCTAATGCTTGAATCTTTCTGTAAAAGGGGATGTTTTTTGTTTTTTCAATTAAGAGACATAGTTTTGATCATGAGAGGTTCTTGGTATATTCTTGAATTGGGTTAAATTCTATGTAAATAGCAAAAGTCAATACTGTTTGGGAGAATCATTCTTGTTGTCTGGATATATACTTCATCATCTCTCTCTCTCTCTCTCTAGTTTCTGCTGTTTTTGTTCATGCTGTAGAAATGGCTGTTTTAATGTTCAGAAATGGGAACCAAGATTCAAGCTAATCCATATTTCCGGGAGTATCAAAGCTTGATCAATCTTGATGCAAGCGCTAGCAATGCAATGAATGAAAAATGGATGCTGGAAAATGGCAAGAATTCCGACACACTCTCATCTCAAGACATGGAGAAAATGAGGCACACCATTCTTGAGCATGAATCAACTTTCAGAAACCAGGTATGATCCATGAATGAATGATCTTGATCTGTATCTGGGCTTTGGCTAGTCTTTATGATATATCTCATGTTTGCCTTCGTGCTCGACTGTTTCAGTTGCGCGAGCTGCACCGGCTTCATGGGAGACAGCAAGAGCTGATGAATGAGATCAGAAGGAGAGGAGTGAACAAAGATGATGCAAGAAGACCCTGGACTTCCTGTCTTCCTTCTTCAACTCACTCGATGGCCGGTTTTCTGCCATCGAGTGGAACGTATAACCTCTTCAGTAAGAAGTTGCAAGAGGGATTCTCTAAGTTTCCCATTGTTGAAAGCACCTCTGAGAGAAGGAGCCATCAGACAGCATTTGATGGAGACACTAAATTATCTCTCTGTGCTGTTCAGACATCTCAACCTGTAGCGTTTATTCGCGACAACAGTCTTGTCACGAAAGACTTCTTCCACGACTCCTTGGATCGAAGGAGTAAGGAAGGTCCTCGGTGTAGTGCACTGGGATCGTGGAACATGAAGAGTGGAATAGAGCATCTGTCTGATGACTACTATGGTGGTAAGATATGTTTCAAGAATTTTATTGCAGCAATGGCTTGATCTGATTTTCTGACTGTTTTTTTGCAGAGAAAAAGAGAAATGGCAAGCATTCTTCTGTGGGAGGCCTCTTTTCTGGCAAGGCGTTGGCTTTTCCTCAGGAGACAAGAAAAGAGTTTTCGAATTGCCCTTCAGATATCGGTACATCACTCTGCCGGAAGAAGAAGAAAATCTTTGGAGTCGAAATCATTGAAGTGACTGATGAGTTGAAACCATTGGATTTGGTTTCAAACATGTCAAGTAATTTGGACAGGGGAGCTCACCCTGTTCCCACCTTCGAGTCATCCTCGTTGGGCGCTGATGCTTACGCGCAGAAACTCAAGCTTCATGCAGCAGAATGGAATGATGGAAAAAATGAGAGAGCAAATGCAGATTCAAGAGATGAAATGCTACCAAACCATTCTGGTAGGAAGGAGAAATGGTTGGAGGGTGATTTTATGACATATTTCGAGAATGTGGATAACGCGAACAAGGCTGCTGCAGACGTCTTGCAAAACGGTCCAGAACAATCTCAGAAGTCGCGGGAGATGATTCATGAGCATACGGGATCATTGCCATGGTTTCTTAGAAACTCTCGGGCTAGTGGCGACCTCAACAACGGAGCCAAGAGTTCTTATTTCATGAATCTTGACTCCTTGCAGAACTGCTCCCAGAAGTTTTTCGCGAAGCAGAAGAAGGAAGCCGAGGTTCAGATCAACGAAGACAACAACACAGTTGATGGGAATGGTTCAAGAAATCATCTTGAAACAGCTGCAGACAAGGGAATGAACAACTGTATCTCTGATTTGAGGCATTGCATTGACTTGAACATGTCTTTGGAAGAGGAGGATGCTCCGTCTGCAGACCTCGAGTCGAGGAAACCGGAGATGTCTTCAGGAAACACTCATCAAGAATGTGATAAAACTGCAGCAGAGGCCATGATAGCCATCTCACTGTCTGTGGAAGAGAAACTGCTAAATGATTTCAACAGCCTAAAATGGTTTGCAGAAGTAATCTCTACCGAAATCTCAGACATTTCAATGGATCATGATGGCAAAGAATCCATTCCTGATGGAATGGATGACTTCGAGTTCATGACACTAAGGCTGGAAGACAGCAAGCCGGAGCACCACTGTCCGGAGCCATTCGTGTCGAAAAATCCATCCGATGACGAGACCGGAGGAGCTGCTACGAGCACAAGGAGCAGGAGAGGGCAGTCAAGAAGAGGGAGACAAAGGAGAGACTTCCAGAGAGACATCCTCCCCGGTTTAGTGACACTGTCCCGGCTCGAGGTGGCCGAGGATTTTCAGGCGTTCGAGGAGCTGCTGAAAGGCGGAGACGGCAGTTGGCAGCTGGGGTGGTCGTCGTCGCACCGGGGCTCCGCGAGGAACGGGAGGAGGAGGAAGCGTGGGACGACGGAAACGCCATGCTCAACAGAAGCTGCACAGCCGGTTTGTCAGATTGAGGAGAGGAGTTTGACTGGATGGGGAAAGAAAACGCGGCGGCTGCCGCGGCAACGGTGTCCGAATGCGTTTCTTTCTTTTCCAGTGAGATGCTGACTAGGATGAGGATCGCCGTTTGGCTTTCGGATCCGACCAGCGCTTGACTGCAATCTAAGCTGGTATCAAATGTCTGAAGCGATTTATGTAAATAAATATAGAGTTAAGTTAATTTATTCTAGCATTGGCCGTTGATTTGGTTGTACACTTAAAACTATAACATTGATGAGCTTATAACCATTTTTAGGTGGCAAAAACTTTTATGAGACGGTGTTTTGTGCTAGATATTATCGTATTTGATATTTGTACATAACATATTCCGATGAGAATGAGAATATTTCGATCAAAATGACATAATTTCGATCGAATTTAGAGTATTTTCGGTAGAGTGCATTAAGTATAATTACAAATGCATATTTCTATTGAGATTCTCAATAATTTACCATTTCATGATACTAAGGGGTGTGCATGGTTTAGTCGAAATTGATCGAACTGGCCAAATCAATTTAATTTAGCCAGTTTGGTTGGTTTGAGAAAAATAATTGGCCGAATTAGTTTGAAAATCTTCAAACCGAATGATTTAGTTTAACTGACGGTTTGAAGGACAGAACTGACCATATAAATAGAATTATTTTTAAATATAATAATGATAATAAAATATTATATGATAGAAACTAAAATATCGATTATATTGATATTTTTATTCTTTTGAATTGCAACCCTATAAATTAACTTATATTTCATTATTTTCTTGCAACCACATATTTATAATTAATCACAAGCGAAATATAATTATATTGGTTTTAATTTTTGTATCATTCTTTGATTAATATTTAATAATCAAACTTATATTCAAATTTCATTGTTTGCAACAATAATATTTCAAAATGTTTAAACCGATCGAACCAAACCGTTTTAATATGATTTGGCTGATTTGGTTTGAAATATTTATTTGGCTGATTTGATTTGTGAAGATTTCGAACCGTAACTATTAGTTTAATCCGTACTTTACCCCTTAAAGCGGCCAAATCGAACCCTTAAAGCGGCTAAATCGAACCGTGAACCCCTTAACAACACTTGTCACAAAGGCTTGCGATTCAAAATAAAAATAAAAAGTCAACTTCAATATTAATTGTATGTTGCTAAATTAGCCAATTGGGTGCTCATGGACATGTTAATTCTTGGATTTGAATATCACCAGTCTTTAAAGAATGCCAACTTTTTCAAATAGTTTGATCAATTTCGTTCAAAATTATGAATCATTTCTTCAATGTAGCAATAAAATCGTCAAAATCCCCAATTTCATATTTTTCCAACTCCGCAGCGGCAGAGATTTTACATTCGGATTCATTGCCACTAGCTCAAAGATTTGCTTCTTATTTAGAATCTTGCCCAGATATCAATTTCTTAAAGAAACTTCATGCTCGTGTGATCATCCATGGCCTTGAAAGGAACATATTTCTGGGCTCTAAGCTTATTAATTTACTTGCAAAGTATAATCTTTTGGCGGAATCCAATTGGGTTTTCAATAAAATCATTAATGATAATCTCTCTCTTTGGAATTCAGTTATTGTCGGCCATTTCAGAGCTGATCAGTACGGCGAAGTTTTAGGTGTCTACTCCAAATTGAGGCGGCAGAGAATTGGGATTCACAGTTCAGCGATCACTTTTGCATTGAAGAGTTGCGTTGAGTTGGGGGATTTTAAGTTTGGTAAGAATCTTCATGCAGACGCTTTTAGATTTGGATTGGGCTCTGACCGATTCGTGGGGTCGTCTTTGATTGAGTTCTACACAAAATGCGATCGAATTGGGGAAGCAGCTAAGGTGTTCGATGAAATAACCGACAGAGATGTGGTTGCTTATACTTCGATGATAACCGGATATTCTAAAGTCGGCGATCATCGAGCTGATGGGGCTTTCAGAGTTGCTGGCGAGATGCAGATGAATGGCTTTGAGCCTAATAGAGTGACATTGGTGAGCTTATTACGTTGTGCGTCGCGATTACGAGCTCTGAACGAGGGAAGATCTATTCATGGCTATGCAATTAGAAGAGGAGTTGGTTGTGCAGATGAAGTTTTCGGGACTAGCTTAATAGATATGTACGTAAAATGTGCTGAACCCGATGTTGGCGCCATTGTTTTTAAAAATATGAGCAGGAAGACGACTGGCTCGTGGAACGCGTTGATGGCGGGGTATGTTCAGTTGGGGCAGCCATTGGAAGCTTTCAATGTTTTTCTCAACATGGTTGGTGAATGTGAGCTTGATTTGATTGCTTTAGCTAATGCACTGTTGAGTTGTGCAGATTTGGGCTATTTGCTTGCAGGAAAGGCTATACATTGTCGTATAATTCGAGTGGGAGTCGATCTTGATCTTGTTGGCACAACGGCTTTGATTGATATGTATGCTAAATGCAAGAACTTGCCTGCAGCAATGAATGCCTACTACAAAGCCGAAGCCAAGGATGCTGCTATGTCTAATGTGATGATTGCTGGCTATCTGCATAATGGATGTGTGTATAGAGCCATTGATGCATTTCAAGAAATGGTTATGACTCATGTTAGGCCGAATACGGGAACCATTATATGCATTCTTTCTGCATTATCCGATATGGTAGACATACGGAGAGGCAGCTGCATTCATGGCTATGTGTTCAGACACGGTTTGGAAGCAAACATTGGCATAGCGAATCAATTCATTTATATGTATGCTAAATGTGGCTTCATAGGCTGTGCTAGGCAAGTCTTTGATGGGATGAAGATCAAAGATAGGGTGTCGTGGACATCGATGATGACCGGTCTGGTTAACCACGGCCTAGCTGATGCAGCAGTGACCTTGTTTCTGCTTATGCAGAGGGAAAAAAATCTGCAACCTGATGCTATTACATATACATGTTTGGTTCAGGCACTGAATCAGCTCGGATCTGTTATATTCGTTAGACAAGTACACGGACGTATGCATCGAGCATTGCTAGAGAAAGACACGACACTGATGAATTCACTTATTACTACCTACAGCAAGCAGGGAAAACTCCAATCAGCCAGCAATCTGTTCAACCACATGGGTGAAAAGCATTTATCATCTTGGAACACCATGATCGCTGCATATGGCATGCACGGGGACTTCATCGAGGCCCTCAAGTTGTTCCACCAAATGAGAGAAGAAAAAGTTGCTCCTGATGGAGTTACAATGAAGGCAATACTCTCAGCTTGCAGCCACACCGGGTTTATTGCAGAGGGCATCCATATTTTCAGCTCCATGGAGAGAGACTACGAGATCGCTCCAACAGACGAGCATTATGGATGTTTCGTGGATTTGTTGTGTCGAGCAGGCAAGCTAGGAGAAGCTTACAACATTCTTGAACGAGCCCCTTCGAGAAGGAACAGTTCGACTCTTGGCTCTCTCCTGGCTGCCTGCAGAGTTCATGGGAACTCCGAGATAGGAGAAAGAGTTGGACGATGGCTATTGGAGATGGAGCCAGAAAACACGAGCGCTTACTGCTCGTTATCGAATCTATACGCCGAAGAAGGAAGATGGGATGAAGTAGCCAATGTAGGAGCTCTTGCTAAGAGCAAAGGTCTGAAAAGGACTGCTGGATACAGCCTCATCGACTGCAACTGAAACTTGAGTTGTTTGTGTTGATGAGTAAGTGATGCAGAAACAATGCATTTTTGTTGCTCTATGATATCTCACTGAAAATTCTCATTGTTTACAGCATTTTGATTTTGCTCTCTGCAGATTCCTTCATTTCTGGTTCTTGATCTGGCAATTATAATATGATTTATTAACTCTTAATAATATTTTCAGCTACTTTTGGCTTTATATTTAACTTATTGTGTAGACTAATACTTCCTCCGTCCCATTTGAATTGGTCCACTTACCAAATCAGACGTTCCAATCGAATTGTCTCATTTCTAAAAATGACAATTTTTTCACACTAAATAATATAGTAGTATTAATTTTACTTACACTCATAGTCCTTGATTCTCTTGCCGAAAAGAAGAGGTCAATTTACCCCGGACGGACTAAGTAATATTTTTGTTCATATATGTAATGTTATGGGTCAATGTTTGATCCGGTAAAAATAGTCAAAAACAAAGGAGTTTCAAGCTCGGGACCTACAGAAGAAGCCCGTCGACGGAAAGGACATGGCCCCGGGCACGAGACCCTTCAACTGTGAAAATGCTAATAAGCCCTTTCAAGAGGACATTTGGCCTTAAATACAAGTAAAGGAATCATCAAATAGTTAAGACAAGAGATATGCCCGAAGGAACTACAAATCGAGCGGATGACAACATTCGAGGTGAATCTGCCGAGGAAGACCCTTCGATCTACTACCGAAGCGACCTTTTTCCATTGATATATTTTAGTTAGTTGTCATTATATGCCTCCCTCTACTTAGAGAGTCATTTGTAACTAATCCCTAAGATGAAGGGATTAGCCATTAATTGTTCTTTAATTATCTAGATAATCAAATTCATTTGTACGTATTTGTATGAATAGGGACATTGTAGTTGAATAAGTTATATTGATTATTTTATCGAATCATCAGACATAAGCTTTTATTCGACCCTACTATTTCTATCTCACTCTTGAATTCCTGTATGCTTACACACTATTTGAACCAAGCATGTAATATGTTAATTGATAGTTGCAAAATCGATATGGTTCTAAAAAATCAATATAATATATTAATATATTAAAGCAAAATAGTTCGACTTATTTACTACTTTGTCATTTTCCCCTAAAATAACTATCACATCAAAATTAATACGATTTTTTAATTTACTTTTATTTACCAACCTATCTAAATTTTATCTTACTATTACTAAAATACTCCATACTATCTTTATATTAGTAATTAAAATTCTCATTTTTATTCTATACTATCTTTAAATTATAATTATTATTCAGATTTTAGATTCCAGAATATCTAAATAATAACTTTCTACTATTATTTTCTTAATAATGATGATCAAAATTAAATATTTTTTTGTATAAACACTAATAATGCGTATAAATATATATAATGTTGTGAATTATATTTATATACTCCATCCGTTCAGATTATATAGTCCACTTTGATCTTACACGTTTGCCAAAAATTATTTAATATTTAAACAAACTTCCAACATTACCCTTATTTAAAGGATTAATTAACATCTCATTTTTATAATATTACATTTAATATTCTCATTTTCCAAGATTATTGAGGGATGTAATGGTAAATGATCATATAAAAACAATACAAAATATAGAAACTGAACTATATAATTGAAACACCTTAAAATAGTAACCCGGACTATATAATCGGAACGGAGGGAGTATTATAAAATAAGGTAGAAATAAATAACAAAGTGAACAACTTGTAAGAAAATAAATTAATTAGTATCAATTCAATTACTCAATAGTATTCAAATATCTATCAATAAATGTACTAGCATTATTAGGCCCACTAGAATATGAAAAGTCGAAGGCATTAATCTATCTGTGGCAGTGGCCCGCATTAAGTGAAGGAGAAGTCGTGAATTCATTATTTGCTTGCATTGAATCATATCTTCACGAACGAATGCATCTACAATTTACCACTCACAACTAATGACCATTAATTCCTTTTACGTACAATATTGGAACATTATATCACGTTTTCACCGACAATATTATCATGAACTCATCCCATAAATATCAATTTTTGCATTCTTTTTTGTAATTGTGTAACGCCCCCGCCCTTGGGGCCAAACGAGCTCACTCGAGGTCGCCAGATTGGTTATGTTACCCATCTTAGTTTTACCTCGGTCAAGCATGCTTAACTTTGTGGTTTTTCTAGAATGAGTGCTGAAAAAGATGATGCATCATGTTGGTATGAGTAGCACTTATCAAATCCTTTAAGCATTCTTCAACTATACGGTCACATTCTTGTATAGCCTCAGAATCTCTCTCATTTCGGTGTGAGCCTGATTCATTCATGTCACCCTCCGCTCAACTGTTGAGAGTCTTACGGGAGCCACTCAATGTCCGTGCTTCTCTGCATTGGTGTTCACTCTCCGCTCCGACATCGGGTCACTACAAATTGTATTATCACATCACGCACTACTAAGTTCTTACTTCTTCGCTTGAAATCTCTCACATGGTCATTAGTGGATCTATGTAGGGGTTAGGGAGCAGGGGCAGAACTAGCACTAGACCCACGGGGTCGGCCGCACCCACGATGCGTGTCGAAATTTTTTATTATATATGTATATTTCTTTCAAAAAAATAAATTTCAAGATCTCGACCCTACATAATTGAGGTTGAGCCCCCACGGTACTTACTCCTAAATCCGCCACTGTTAGGGAGGGCTCCAACCCCCCCCCCCCCCCCGGATAGTTTTTCATTTTTTAAGTATTATGATCCGGTTTTTATGGTATAGCCCCCCTCGTATAGAAGAAAAAATGGATGAAAATAAGAAAAAATATGATATAAAAAATTGAAGTTAAGGTGAAGGCGAAAAAAAATTCCAGCCCCCTCGAGAAAATTTTCTGGATCCGCCCTTACACATGGCAGAATTCAATCCCGGTGGCCGGAGCAGGATAGCCTACAATGTTGTAATCTTTGGCGCCTCTGGTTTAATTCACCGGAAAATAAGTTGTAATCATCAGACATAAACTTTTATTCGACCCTACTATTTCTATCTCACTTTTGAATTCCCGTATTCTAACACATTATTCGAACCAAACATATAATATGTTAATTGACAGTTACAAAATCGATATGATTCTAAAAAATAAATGTAATTACACTTGAAAGAAGAAAAAAAAAAGTGAGGAAATAAATAACAATAAAAATCAACTTGTAAGAAAATAAATTAATCAGTATCAAATCAATTATTCAATTTCAAAGTATTCATATATCTATCAAGAAATGAAATAGCAATATGAGGCCAACTAGAATGCGGTCTAAGGCATTGATTGCTTGCATGGAATCGTTGCTTTCTTCATGAAATCGTCTCTTGACGAACGAATATTCGCATCTACAAATAAGCACTCAGAATACCTTGCCCTTTTAATATTAAAACTGAAATTTAAATCAAGTAAATATAAATAGTATAAAAAATAAATATTTTTTCTATAAAAATAGTACTCCCTCCGTCCCGGTGAAGTAGTCCCTTTTCTTTTCGACACGGAAATTAATGGTTATGAGTGTAGTGGAATTAATATTTTATTGGTGAGTGTGAAAAATGTTGTCATTTTAGGAAAATGAGACTATTCTATGGGACAAACAAAAAAGGAAAGTGAGACTACTTCAATGGGACGGAGGGAGTAGTATATTGCAAATAAATTTTGATATTTACTTAAAATAATGATTAAATAAGTTGATCACATTGGTATTGTTAGGGGTGAGCAAAACCGAACCGAACCATAAACCGGCGGTTTCGGTTCGGTTTGGTGCGGCTTATATATTAATTTCGGTTCGGTTCGGTCTGGATTTTTAAAACCGCCAAAATTTGGTTTGATTCGGTTTTAACTGAAATATGGCGGTTCGGTTGGGTTCGGTTTGGGCGGTTTGGATATGAATTTGTAGATTTGAATAGTTTTGAATTGTTATTTATGAACTTGTGTATTTCGATTTATAAATTAGACTTGTTTGTTGAACTTGTGGGATTATATTTGGTGTATTTGGACTTTTAATGAATGTTGAAACATGAAAATGTATGTTTTAATTCAAGCATTTTGAAAAATAGGTGAAAAAAGTTCGGTTTAAAACGAAACCGTACGGTTCGGTGCGATTTGGTTCGATTTGGTGCAAACTGCCAAACCGAACCAAAACTGCCCATTCGGTTCGGTGTGGTTTCCATAATCCTAGCGGTGAGGTTCGGTTTGGTTTTTTAGGATTTGCGGTTTGACAGTTTGGACGGTTCGGTTCGGTTTTGAGACCGAACCGACCGTTGCTCACCCCTGGTATTGTATAGTCAAGTTCATAAAATAAATACTCCCTCCGTCCCCATTTAATAGTCTCAAACCGAAATGGTATTGTATAGTCAAGTTCATAAAATAAATACTCCCTCCGTCCTCATTTAATAGTTTCAAATCGAAATGACACAATAACCAATATTTGTGAGTACTGTAGTGAAATTAATAATTTATTATTGAATGTGAAAATATTTGTCATTATAAATGAGATACATAAAAAAGACAAGTGAGACTAATAAAATGAGATAGAAGAAGTAATAAATAAATTCACAATTATCATTAAACCAAAAAATAACTGCAATTCACAACTAAAAATGAATATCACTAAATCAAAAGATTCAAAATATATAAGTTCCACCAGAGATTGGATGAGTCTATGTTCGAAGTTTGGAGCTGATGGAATGAGTTGTTGAGGAGCTGCCCAGACCATGGAGTTGATCTCGAGGAGCAGGCCCACATCTTCTACAGAGGGATAAATGAGAACACCCAGACAGCTGTTGACTATGCCGCATGAGGCTCTTTGATGAGCAAGTCACCCGAAAAGGCCCTCAAGCTTTTCAAGAAGATAGCGCTGCATGCTTAACAATGGTCCAATCCAATGAGACCGCAAGTCCGGACAGTGAAAGCAAAGGAAGATGACACCTTGAAGAAGGAGATCGAGAAGCTCAAGGGGGAGGTTGAAAAACTTACTACTTCTGCTTCTGTTTCTGTTGTGCAGGTTGACCCTATTGCCGATGTGAACTACTTGCATCGTGGTGGCTACCAAAATCAATACCGGCAAGGGGGATACCAACACTACCATCCAAAACCTCACCCAGGCTTCTCCTACTCTCAGCCCGACGCTGCCGAGCAGCTCCCTCCTGATTTTGATGTGCAGAATGGCGAGATTGTGGAGAAGAAGAAGGAGAGCCTTGACGAGGTGCTGAAGAAATTCATCAAAGCCTTAGATTACCGAGTTGGGAAGATCGAGAAAGAAGTGGCAGGAGTCAATACCAAGGTGGACTTACTTGGAAAGCACGTGAAGATCATAGAGACTCAAGTCAGTCAGATTGCCACTTTACTTGGTGCACGGCACATTCCCGGAAAGTTGCTAAGTACCTGACTATTATCACTTAAAGCCATTCGGTTGTTTGGCATATGTCCATGTGAAGCAGGACAAACTTGAGGCTAGGGCAATCAGATGCATTATGCTAGGATATCCCCCTGGCACCAAGGGATACAGGTTGTGGTGTATAGAGCCAAACCAACCAAAGATAATAATCAGCAGAGATGTTACTTTTAATGAAGATGTCATTCCATATCTAGAGAAAAAGGAAAAGAATGAGCTGATAGATGAACAACAAGGTGATAAAACTGACTCATCAAGTAGTAGCTCATATATTAATGTTTCAGATATCAAAACAGAAGATCAGAACACCCATGAAGATGACAGAAATCAGCTGGATACCCTATCTAACTATTGGTTGGCAAGGGATAGAGTCAGGAGGGAGATACACCCTCTTAGAAGGTTCTCAGAGGCAGATGTGATTTTCTTGAGCCTTAACATTGCAGAGTGATAACTGCAGAAAGCAGCGAGCAAATAATGTTTTTACACCCTAAGGTGGTCGATCCCACATGGACTGTGCAACAAAAATTCTAAAGTACTAGCCACAATTCTTAGAACATAGAAGTTTGAGGAATTTGAAAAAGGGATTTTGTTTTGGAATTTAAAGATGACAATGCGATAAAATAAAGGTTTTAAAAACAATTAAAGAAAGCACAAATCCTAGGGCAGATAATCTAATCATCAACATGCAAATATCAATCAACTCAGCAATGGGGAAAACATAGATTTTTGTGGATTAAATTCATTGGTTGGACAATTAAATCCTAGATTATTAATTAGTGACAATCTCATCTCGGTCTCAAGAACACCAAATTAATCAATCTCATAATTATCTAATTATTCCTATGTAGGTTTCTTCTTGGTTGGACAGAAACAGACACAATTAATTCTCTCTTCCTGTTAACAATTTGATCTCTCGATCCATCAATTATTAACTATAAACCTAGATGTCAATTCACCTCTCGGTCCTTCTTTTAATCTAGATTATAAAATTAAATCAGAGAATTAAACCATGCTTGAAGAGTTGATATCAATTAAACATGCATCAGAAAAGAAATCATAACCCTAGAACCTATTTAGGGTTCTAG
The DNA here is from genome assembly GCA_026898455.1 of Plectranthus barbatus. Lineage (NCBI taxonomy): Eukaryota > Viridiplantae > Streptophyta > Magnoliopsida > Lamiales > Lamiaceae > Plectranthus > Plectranthus barbatus. The sequence goes on from JAPKLW010002447.1 coordinate 31,822, forward strand.
TCACAAAACATGCCTAGAAATAAAACAAACATGTTATTAATGAACTTACAAATGAAGAGGAACCTTCAATGTCTTGAAAAATTCCAAAGCTCAATGTAAAATCCAAGGTAAAAACAGTCTAATTTTCGTGCCTAAGAGTTCATATTTATAGAGGGGGAAGAAAGACCTAATTAGGTTTTGGATTAAAATAGCAAAAACTGCCAAAACAGGCCAAAAATAGCCTTCTCGGACCTCCGTCTCGATCGACAGAAATCATGTCGATCGACATAGGCTTCAAATCGAAGTCCGGGCTGAATTTGTGTCGATTCTGCAACTTTGACCTGTGTCTCGATCGACAGGGAGGATCTCGATCGACAGAAATGCATGTGTTGATCCCCTTCTGTGCAGTCTCACGGTTTTGGCCATAACTTTTGCTTCTGAACTCCGATTGACCGGATTCTAGTTGCGTTGGAAAGCTAATTCAAAGATCTTTCTCTTTCCATGCTCCATTAGCTAGGATTCCACATGTGGAGGAATTCGTGACTGTTCCTTTGAACATCATCTGCTTTCGGTACGGGTTTCCAATGAATTCGGCCTAAAACCTGCAAAAATCACCCATCAAAGGCATAACACCCTCCAAAATAGACTCATGTACAATAATAACTAAAAACATGCAATAAAGTACTTGAAACAAGGGAGAAAAATATAGATAAGTGAGTATAATTATGAGCTTATCAAACCCCCCAAACTTGAATATTAGATTGTCCTCAATCGAAGAAAAGAAGAAAGAAATCTCAAGTAGTTGAAAGTGCAATGCCTCACAAGATTCATCACAATCAAGGTTCATCAATCCACATCACACAAGCAATTGAAAGAGATAAGATATTCATCAACTTCGGAAGACTCACATGAAAGTGTATCGCTCAATCACTCAAGTGTTTAGGTTTCAAATGAAAGCACTCATGACATGTATGAAGAAATTTCTACCATAGGCTTGTAAAAGTTCTAAAACCTCCACTGCTTATTTGTGCACACAATTCAAGAATAAAAAGGACTTTGAAAAGATTGTAATGAAGGCTTTTTGTGAAAGATAGGGAAATATGGCCAAGTGACTAAATCAATCAAGTTGTACACCCTCAATCAATCTAACCACCATCTTATAAACATCTACCCTTTTCCTTAAATTTTTCAATTCAACTCAAATGCTTTTTTTTATCTCTTCTTTTTTTCTTAGCTCTTCTTTTGAATACCTTAAACCCAATCAAAAGTTAACACATGATTTTATTCATAGGGCTTATGAGAATTCTAATTTATTTTGAGTTATACAACCTCCCATCATTTATTCACCACTATACTACAAATTTCAAATCTTATAGACTCTTTTTATGCTCCATTAGCTAGGATTCCACGTGTGGAAGAATTCATGACTGTTCCTTTGAACATCATCTGCTTTTGGTACGGGTTTTCAATGAATTCGGCCTAAAACCTGCAAAAATCATCCATCAAAGGCATAACACCCTCTAAAATAGACTCATGCACAATAATAACTAAAAACATGCAATAAAGCACTTGAAACAGGGAGAAAAATATAGATAAGTGAGTATAATATTGAGCTTATCACAGAGAAACTACAGGAAAGTGAGCCTAAGACCTATGAGGAAGCTTGCAGAAGTAAAGAAAGCAGACAGTGGATGGAACCCATGAGGGGAGAAATGAACTCTCTTGAAAGGAATAAGACTTGGAAGCTGACAAACAGACCTAAGTTCCAACATGTTATTAGGTGCAAATGGATATTTAAAAGGAAGCTAGAGAATGCTCATCCACCTCAGATTAGATATAAAGCTCGTTTAGTTGCTAAGGGCTTTACACAAAAGGAGGGAGTGGACTTTACAGAAGTATTCTCTCATGTGGTCAAACACTGCTCCATAGGGATCCTTCTAGCCATTGTTGTTCAGCTAGACTTGGACTTACACCAATTGGATGTAAAAACAACTTTCCTACATGGAGGGATTGAAGAAATACTCTATATGCATCAGCCACCAGGTTTCAGAGAGGTGGGAAAAGAGGATCAGATATGTCAGCTTATGAAGTCATTATATGGACTTAAACAAAGTCATAGACAATGGAACAAAAGGTTCGACTCTCATTTGTTGAATATTGGGTTTTAGAGATCAAGCTATGACAAGTGTATTTATCTCAAAAAGGGTTGTGACTCAAGTTTAGTTTACCTTCTCTTGTATGTGGATGACATGTTACTTGCAACAAAACACATGTCAGATATTAATCAAGTTAAACATGACTTGGAAAAGAAGTTTGATATGAAAGATCTTGGGCCTACCTGCATGATCTTAGGGATGGATATTCTCAGAGAGAGATCAACAGGGAAATTGAAACTGGTATAGGAGAATTATTTGTTGAAGATAATTGAAAATTTTGGTGCAAGACATCTCAGGTCTTTAGCCTTACCTCTGAGTCATGGCACCAAACTTTGAGAAGCTATGAAACCTGCTACAGATGAAGAAAGAAGGCAGATGAATGAAATACCTTATGCTAGTCTGGTTGGTAACCTTATGTACTTAATGATTTGTACAAGGCCATATATTTGCTATGCTATTAGCATGACTAGCAGATTCATGTCGTGTCCTGGAAAAGAGCATTGGAAAGCTTTGTTAGGTATCCTTAGATATATGAAGGGAACTTTAAACTGGGGTTTGCAGTTTGAAAGGAAAGAAGGAGTCAGAGAAGAAGCTCTAATTGGTTTTATTGATTCTGACTTTGCAGCCAGTGTTGATACAAGGAGGTCTCAGACTGGTTTTGTATTCAAACTGTATGGTGTTGCTGTGGTTTGGAAGTCCAGGTTACAGTCAGTTGTAGCATTGTCTACAATCGAGGCTGAATTTATGGCACTAACAGAAGCCATTAAGGAGGCTTTATGGCTTAAGGGTTTGATCCAGGAGCTAGGACTGAAGCAAGAAGTAGTAAATGTGTTGTGTGACAGTCAAAGCGCTTTACACTTATCTAAACATCATGTGTTTCATGACAGATCCAAGCACATCAATGTCAAATATCATTTTGTTAGAGAAGTGGTGGATAAATGAGAGGTACAATTAGAAAAGGTGTCAACAAATGATAATCTGGCCGATGCTTTAACAAAAGTTATACCCTCTCCTAAGTTTAGGTTGCGCATGAAAGGTTTGGGAGTTTGCTGATCTTTGAGATCAACTCTTGTGTTCTATAATGGAACTATGTGGAGGAAATTGGTCTTGTGTTAATCTCTGGTCAGGAGGGAGATTTGTGATGTATGATTGCGTGATTAAACAATTGCTCACGAACATATGTGTGGAGGCTGCTGCTACAGTTGAGCTAAGAGAGAAGAAGACAACTCTCATATTTTTTTTGGTTAAGTATTGGTGTTGCTCGTTTCTGAGAAAGAAAGGAGAAGTCGCTTTTTCATTAATAAAAACGCGTACACAGCTGAAGGAGAGTAACAACCCTGAGATACGTGTCGACTTGTGATTGGCCATCGAGTAATGTTAGTTAAGTGTGATTACTCATGCCTAATATTAGGGTTTGAGAGTCTTCGTCTTCATCATCCTTCGTTTTTACTTCAGAAACACACAGAGAAAGAGATATCATGTATGAGAGAGAAATCTATATGTCCCCTTCATCTTGATTAATAAAACAAGCCCAGTAATACCCATGGACGTAAGCTTTTCGGCCGAACCACGTAAACAGTCATGTTTCTTGTTCTTGTGTGTTTGATTGAGTTTCCTGGTTTGGGCGAGTTCGACAATTTGCATGCTTCGCATAACATTATCTATCAAAGTACTTCCTCCGTCATATTAGACTCATATTTCTTTTCGGTCTGACTCATTTATTAGTTTTATTTCCTAAAAATACAATTTTTTTTACACTCACCAATAAAATATTAATTATATCCCACTAACAATTCTTGGTTTCTGTACATTATCCTCCGTCCCTAATATGACAAGACGCAGGGAGTAGCAATTTTGCTACCTCTATCCTCTCTCTCTTTCTCATCTCTCCTCCACATTATCATTTTTCTATATTCTATTAATTAATGCTAATAATCCATTCATTATTATGATTTTTTATAATCTATTAATGCTCAACCACCCTTTCCTATCTCTCTATTTATCACTTATTGCCATGCGATTGCCATGAAATTTATAAATTTAGATTTCACTTTATATATATACATAGTAATTATATTTTGTGGGGGCAAAAGGATCAATTCGTTTATATTTTATGGACAATAAACAATAAATATTCGACAAATCCAATTGGCTTCATTTATTTTTAAGTGATTATTCTAAAATTAATTAGTATTGCACCCACATAAGTGAAAATTTTGATTTTTGAATTAAATTAATATTATTTTTATATTCAATTTATAAACAAAAAATATGATTTTTTTGAATAGGTAAAACATAAGTTGTATGATAATATATAATATAAATTAATATAGTTTATGTGCAGTATATATAGGGTAAGGCCCTACTGGCCCAATCCACTGGCTTAGTCCGATGAGCCCACCAAATATCGTCGGCACAAACATCTTCTTGGTGGAGTCGCCAACCCAGGTCGAACTCACCAAGAAACATGCATCGGTCTTATTGCCCCTTCAATCCTAACCAATTTCATGATTATCACAGTCGAGTAAATAATTAGCAATTCGTTATGGAAAATACGTCAGGGCCGAGTATTTTGCTTGGTTTAGTTTAGATCCAATATGATGTAGTGGCTATCTCCTTATGCTTAAAAAAGGAGAACCCTCTTATTCCCAATGAGATTATTCTTTTTACACAATTAACCTGAAACGTTGTTTAAATAATCACTCCGACCCAACTTAAATCGAAGTGGATAATTTACTCTAGGAAATCTTAACGTTTACTTCAACTGAAACGTTGGCCCAAAATGCCAAGATGAACGAATTGAGACGGAGTTCATGCGAAGGGCACACACAGACTGTAAACAAGAGAGAAAGACAACTTGATCGGATGGTTACTTTGCTTGAGACGACCATGACATAGATCATCGAGGTTCAGCACCCGAGACAACCATCGCACACAATACCTAGATTGACTCACAACCATTGTTGATGTTGTTGAGGCCTAGATCCTTGTGCGATTCTCCCTGCTTACCTTTATGTTGTATGACGGCACATCTAACCCCTAAGATTACATGACCCCTCTATAAGTAAACGATATTCACGATATCGATCATAGACACCATTTGAGAGTGTCTATATTTAAATTAATTTGAACCTCAACATTGTAATAATATATTATTCATCTAATTTGTTGATATGTTGTATGTATAATATATATATATATATATATAGTAGTGATCATATGAGAATAATTTTTAGTATGAGAAATAAGAATAAATCTTAGCCTTTGATTTTGTGATTTCAACGCTCATGATCTATTTTACTCCGTGTGCAGTTTTCCTCGATTATCTAGCAGTTTTGCAAAATTAAGGTTATTTTTGTAATTTTAGCTTTTTTTAAAATCTGAAATAGTATCTCATTAGATTTTTTATTTTTTTCTTCGCGCGATTTGATTTCTTCTTCTTTCTTTGTTCGAATTGATTTATATTTCTTTTGTCGATCAGATTTTTTTTCTTTGTTTCTGGATTTCGCATTCATATTCGGTCGCGACGTTGTTAATTATGCATGAATATAGTTTAAAAAAATTTGTTTTATTCAGATCGACGTTCATTTTTTCTATTATATTGTGCATCTTTAGTGTTAACTTTGTGCATTTTTTTATCTTACATGTTCATTTATTCCTTCTTTGTTCGAATTGATTTATATTTCTGTTGTTGATCAGATTTTTTTTCTTTGTTTCTGGATTTCGCATTCGTGTTCGGTCCCGACGTTGTTAATTATGCATGAATATAGTTTAAAAAATTTTGTTTTATTCAGATCGACGTTCATTTTTTTCTATTATATTCTGCATCTTTAGTGTTAACTTTGTGCATTTTTGTATCTTACATGTTCATTTATTCCAAAGTGTGTTAATAAGATGAAGCATTTTAAGGGCATAGTTTTAAGAACTGTTGATGTTGGTATTGAGTTTTATAGAGACTACGCTCGTGTTGTTGCTTTGAAGAAGAAGATGTTTTTTTTTTTTAGTTCGTATTTATGTAAAAATGAAGTAAATCGGGCTAAAAATGAAGTAAATTGGGCTAAAAATGAACTAAATCGGGCTTAAAATGCAGGTTGCTGTTTGTGTTTGAGTATTTTTGCAGTTTTAGCCTTTAAAGACTAAAACTGCACGATATTGGGGCAAAAATGCCGCGTTTTTCAATATGCTGAGAATGAATCATGTTCGTCGATTTGATGAGATTGACGCGCGAGATTTATTCTTATTTCTCATAGTAACTTCTATTCTCACCTGATCACTACCCTATATATATAGGGAGTGACTCACATACTAAAAATTAGCTTGTGCTAAATAGGAACGAATCTACACCCTTCATCTAAAAAATTCAATGGTTGAGATCAAAACATTTTCCCAGGTTTTATGCTTTTTTGCTTTATAAATCATGCTCAATCGAATTAAGCACGAACGAAAATTATGCTTAATTTTTTTAATCTTTATGCTTTAATCTCAACCATTGATGCTATCAATCCAAGGGCTGAGATTCATTCTATTTAGCACAAACTTTAATTTTAGTACTTGAATGAATATATTTATATATATATATATATATAATATTTTTTAATTAATTTATAAATATAAATATTATACAATATAACTCATAACATTTAATATAGATATATAGATTATCATTAATGATATAATGTCACTTTATTTATAAGCACATTAACATATGACCACCCATTATAAGAGCATTCTTATGAACAACATCCAAAAAATATCAGAATTTGGATTCTTGTTTGTAATTGTATCATCACGCACTACCAAGTTCTTACTTCTTCGCCTGAAATCTCTCACATGGCGGAATTCAATCCCGGTGGCCGGAGCACGAAAACCTACGACGTCGTAATCTTCGGCGCCTCTGGTTTCACCGGGAAATATATAGTCCGAGAAGCCCTCAAGTTTCTCCACGCTCCCAACTCACCTCTCAAATCACTCGCGTTAGCGGGCCGAAGCCCGTCGAGGTTATCCGAAGCCCTCAAATGGGCCGCGAGCCCGAACCCCCCTCCCGAGATCCCTCTCCTCACCGCCGACACTTCGGACCCTGACTCACTCCTCCTCCTCGCATCCCAAGCCAAGATCATACTCAACTGCGTCGGCCCGTTTCGCCTCCACGGGCGGCCCGTGGTGGCGGCGTGCGTTGACTCGGGCTGCGACTATTTGGATATCTGTGGTGAGCCCGACTTCATGGAAAGGATGGAAGCTTCCTTCCACGAGAAGGCGGTGGAGAATGGGTCTCTGGTGATTTCGGCTTGCGGGTTTGATTCTGTGCCGGCGGAGATCGGGCTGCTGCATCACTCCCAGCAGTGGGCCGGGCCGTCGGTGCCGAACCGGGTCGAGGCGTATTTGAGCTTGGAGTCGGATAAGAGGATTGTCGCGAATTTCGCGACGTACGAATCGGCGGTTCTTGGTGTGGCTTACAGTGATAAGTTGGCCGAGTTGAGAATGTCCAGGCCGAGAAGGGCCCGGCCCAATGTATGAAGCCCGCTTCTCTCTATAAGTGAAATCGGCTTTTCAAGATTTATACTTTTCTTGCTGATTTCTAATTTGAGAGACGAAAGATTGGTCTTCCATTTTTTTTGCAATTTTTTAATTTGTCAATAATTTTTTAAAAATATTTTCAAAATAAATTTATATATTAAAAAATATATATAGCTACGTTTTTATTAAAAAACTGATCGTTGAGTTTTTTTTTAAGAGTTGGTTGATCTCACTGTTTTTTTATTATAAGACAGTCATTAATATATTATTTCAATAAAGTAATGTATAATTTTATTTTTTAATAAATTTATTTTTTTATTGTAAAAAATTATATTATTTGTAAAAAAAATATTCCCTTCGTTTCGGTTTATAAGGCCCTTTTTTTGTTATGAAAATTAAGAGTTGTGAGTGTATAATGGGTTAGTGGAATGAATATTTTATTGTTGAGTATGAAAAGGTTATCATTTTTTGGAAGGGGTCAATTTAGTTGAGACGCCCGATTTAGTAAGAGGGTCTATTTTGCTAGGACAGATGGAGTACATCATTTCAATAAATTAAATGGATCATTAAATTCGTCTCACAATAAAAATAATGAAACGGTCTCATTTGAGCGTTTGTCTTTTTTGAAATATATATAATTGCTAATATTATTGAGAAATGACAGTTTATACTTAATATATTTAAGAAATCTAACCAATGTTGATGTGTAATATTAGAAGTCAAGTCATGACATGTCTTCCGGCATGCCATGTCAGTTTTTCGTCATCGAAAATTTACTCTCATCATAAATTTGAAATAAAATTTATATTTTAGTAATATATATAGTTTGTTATTATTTGAGAAAAATAAGAATAATTAGTAATAATATTGATACTTTTCCTTTTCTAATTTTCTACATTGAATTTCAGATTCCCGGGCCTCCTCCTCCGAAAGGCGGCCCGATCATCGAACACCAGAAGCACCTCGGGCTTTGGGCGGTGAGGCTGCCATCAGCAGACTCCAGCGTAGTGCGGCGAACTCTGGCAGCACTAACCGAAAACCCCAAAGGCTTACCAGGAGTTGATGAGAGTGAAGAAAGCGTGAAGAAGAGAGAGAAGTTCTGGTCATCGGTGAAGCCGGCCCATTTCGGAGTGAAACTCGGCACAAAATCACGACTCTCATTAATTCCGGCGATCATGCTGGGGATATTCATGGGGCTCCTGAGCAAGGCAAGAGCAGGAAGATGGCTTCTGCTGCAGTTCCCTGCATTCTTCAGCATGGGATGGTTCAGGAAGAGCGGGCCTTCCGAGGAAGAAGTCGCGAGCTCCTCCTTCAAGATGTGGTTTGTGGGAGAGGGCTACTCGGATGGAGACAAGATTATAAAGCCCGACATAGAAATAGTGACGAGGGTGATCGGGCCGGGGATTGGGTACCTAACCAGCCCTATAGTTGTGATCCAGTGCGCTCTTCTTCTGCTGAATGAGAGTGAGCGTGATCGTCTCCCAAAGGGAGGAGTCTTCACCCCGGGCATTGTCTTCGGCCCGACAGATCTCCAGAAACGGCTTCAGGAAAACGGGATATCATTCGATTTCATTACAAAGAAAGCCCTTACTCTCTGATCTGATCTGGTAGGGCTGTCTTTTCTTGATATGCAATAAATTCCAGCTTGCTTTCATTTTTCATTTCTTCAAGTCTTGCATAAGTCTTCTGCATTCTGATCACCATGTTGCGGCTATGCCAACATGGGTACCCCTTCCCGCATTATTTTTATTTAATTGTTTTTGCTAATATTTATACTAACAAGAATTTCTATGAATTATATTTATATAAATTTTTTTCTTATTTTTGAAATTTGACATTTCACTTTATTTTATTTTTTTTAATTTATTTTATTTTATTTATTTCAAAAAATGCAAGCATGTTTTCCGCTTATCATGTAAGTTAGATAAATTTTTATATATTAGAGTACCATTTTAGTAAATTTTGTGCTTGCTTTTTTCTTTTTATTATTATTTTTTAAATTTATGCATGTATTGGATTTATATATATATATATTAAAATAGTAATACATTTTTATACATATTGCGACGGACTAGCAAGGGGATTTTTTATTTTTAAGATTTTGCAACGGAAATTCCGTCGCTATTAAACACGCGTATTGATTGCGCCAACTTTTGCAAAGAAATAGATACGGAATATTCTCTCGCAATTCTGTCGCAATAAAACATTAAAAGATTGAAAATTCCATTTAGTCCAGTTGTAACATGCTCCCACCGATCAGGTTGATTCAATTAGCTGTACCGATTAAAAATCGGCTAAGTAATAGAAATTAAATATTTAATTTTTTACCCTGAGCTTTCTGGATGAATACTTTACGGTGATCAACGACCTCTTTTTCCAGAAGTTGTAGATTTTTTTAGAGTACTTCGACAACTTTACGTTGTTCGTCATTTCTCTTAACATGAACTTAACACAAAACACAAGAAAAATGCAAAGAAAAATGATCTGGTCCTAAGCGACTCAGAAGCAGCTAGTCTATAAAGACCAACCGCTCTGATACCACTTGTTGGTCCCCGATCAGAGTTATCTTAAATGCAGCGGAATGTTAAATGTCTTGCACTTATCTTGCTGAGGTCTTGACTTCGCAAGTTCTTATGAAATATTACGTTAAGCTTGATAAATACTTAGGTTTGTTACAGTTTATACACCAACACTTGAGGTGTTGTGGTTTTAAATCAATAGATAAGTAATAGAAGAGTAAGCAGTAAATAACACAAAGGTTATAGTGGTTCAAACAAAAATATTGTACGTCCACTTTTCAGTCTGCTGACTATAAATTCACTAAGATTGATTACAACTGGTCAAGCTTGATCTCTAACTGCTATCAGCTCATCTGTCTAGTCACAGCGCACCTTCGATCACCTTCGATCTCAATCTTCTCGATAAACACTTAGAGTGAGGACACACCTCCTTTCTCCTTGGTCACCGAATTAGGAATTTTAGAGTTCTTCTTGGAACTTCACTCTTTACGGCAGCAACCCATAATAATCAACCTTGCAGATCAAGGTGACTGCTAAGTTCTTTCTTAGACAGAAAGAACTCCAAGAATAACTTTAGAAGCGAGCTTCTTTGGTCTTGTGATGAACACGAGAGCTTTAGCAAAGCCTCGATCGATGTAAGATTGGATTTTGAATTCAGCAGAGTTTGCGTGTATTTGCGCGTAAGTGTTGAACTTTAGAATTAGCTGAACTTTTGTCTCTCAGTGAATCCTTCTATTTATAGGCGAAGATTCAAACATATTTGTTTTATTCTTTTTGTCCGTTGGAAACTGTTTGTTCGCCTGCTAATCTCGTTCTTCCTTTTCCTGAAAAGCATAGAGACTCTTCAGATCTCTTTCTTGTCTGATTGGCTCTTTCCTCATTTAGCCGATTTTGTCAGAACGAATCTTAGAGTTTAATTCTGAAAATCCCCTTTTCGTCGCTTGATAAATCAGCTTTTTGATTCAGGAGATTCCTTAATTTCTGGAATAGAAGATTGACTGATTTCGCGGCTTCAGATGATTGATGTCGGATATTTTACTAAGTTCGTCATTTGTTTGCTGAGATCTCAACAATCTTGCTGAGATCCAGCAATCTGTTCGCTTCATTCCTTCAGCAACTTTGTTGTCCACTGAGTACCTTCAGCAATCTTCGTAGGTTTGCTAGCCTTCCAATACTTCGTTGTTTGTGAGCAACCTTAGCAATCTTTGTGTTTGCTGAATTCTTCAACAAACTCTTCGTACCTTGCTTGAGTCTTCTAGCAATCTTCTCGAACTTTGTTGAATCCTTCAACAAACTTCAGCGATAAGTTCTCACTCTATTACAACTCGAATATAATCATCCTATACAGGACTTTTACAGTTTCAACACAATTCTAAACTGCTAGAGACTAGACATGCTAGCTCTGATGCACCAAAACTACTATAAATAACTTTAAGACCAAATGGGTATAATATTCCCAACACAAATCAGCCCAGTGGAAAGCAGTCCGAAAGAAGAAGCAGTCCTACTAAAGCAGCTCGCAGAAAGCAGTCCGACCAAGACGCGAAGCAGTTTGACAAGCTGAACTGGGGCACCCAACGGATACCAAGCATCTATTCAACGATCGGGAGAGTCATCGAGCAACAAGAGACTAAGATCGTGAGATATCCGGAAGCGGTCGAAGGCGAACGAAGCAACGACTCCGATAAATCCGGAGTTTGCTGCCTAACCAACCTGGCAAAAATCCATGAAACCTAGTGGGTTCTAACCCCTATATATAACCTCTTGTAAGTCAATTTTCGCCATCTATCCTGCGTATTATACAACTTGCTGCCATCTCAAGTCATTTTATTTTCTTTTGTTCCCATCGTAAGTTGTATTCGTATGATTGCCAAGCTAGGCACCATCAGGCCGACCTTTTGACTGAAATCCATTACTCTTACTAAATTGATCCTGTTAGGTTTGTCGTATACTAATTCATTCTTTATTTTACGTAGTATCTATTGTCATTTACTGCATTACTTGTATCCATTATTTCCGAGACCTTGTATCCGTACAAATCGAACCTCAACATTTTTTGGAACTGAAATTTTATAGATTTTCATGAATTGAAACAATCTAAAAAGTTTTTAAAAAAAGATTAATTCTAGAAGTTGTGGCTCTGTAGCAATCGACATGGAGTTGTGACGATCAATATGTCCCATGATGAGCACCATAACAATCGATATTGTAAGAAACGAACATAAAGAAAATAAATCTTTGTATCGATTGACACATAAATGCATGATGTTCGATATGCGGGATGGGCAAATTTGATACTATCTTTCTCTTTGAGTTTTTATCTATCTATAATTTATTGATCATATTTTACTATCCCATCACTATTATAAATAAGGGAGACATGAAAATAGAAGACATGGAACCTTAAGTTTATTTTTCATAGTTTTATTTTCTTTCATTCGTGTTTGAGTTGTGAAAGATAAAGAGTTCAGAAGATGCATATCTTATTCTTTTTCTTTTATTTTAATTATGCAATTCATGTTCTTTTATAGTATTATGTCTTTCAAATTAACTAAACAGAAATCCTCATCTACTCACTAAATTGTTTGCGTGTTATAAAGTTAACAACTATCTTAATGCATACCCAAATTTAATTAATTGATATTTTCAATCTAAATTAATGCGCATTATGGTATTAATGTTAATGAGCTTTGAAAATTTTGTACAATCAAATCTAAGGATTTACTCCCTCCGTCCCACCTCAATTGTCCCACTTTCCTTTTTCGTCTGTCCCACCTCAATTGTCCAATTACTTAAAAAGGCAATTTTTTCACACTCAACAATAAAATATTAATTCCACTCAACTTACTTTACACTCACACTCCTTGGTTATTGTGCCCAAAGTCACCGGGACAATTCAGCCGGGACGGAGGGAGTATATGTTTTAAATTCTCAATGAGTCCGTATTAAATCTGTTGATGCACAAAAAGAGCTCGATTGTATGCTAGCAAGTATGTAGAGTTCGTAGAGAAGGTACTGTGTGTTTATTTCTTCCACCTGACCTCTATTTATACATTGTTACATGATTATCTCAATAAATGCAAATAATGAGTTCAAAAGAAATGGTTACAATTATTTACTGGAATTAAAGCATTTAAACCCACGTTCTGCCCATTCCTGACGGTTACAGAATACTGGCGGTCCTAGGTTGGAATGATCGTCGAATTGTGAAGCGACTCGTCGAACCCAGGCCCGTCGAGACCGGCTCAACAAAATCAATTACTAAATTTCCAAATATTCATCTCTCTCACAATAAATGTTATAGTAATATGAATATTTATACCATAAATATCATTATTATTTTTTTGAAGAAAAATAAATTTCAAACATTTTCATTCTTGTTTGTATGTGTCATCATCACGCACTTCAAAGTTTTAACCTACCCCACCCCATACACAAATAGTGCCCAAAAAAAGATTTAAGAAACTCCGCTTCTTGGCCTGAAATCTCTCTCATGGCGGAATTCAATCCGGCTGCCCGGAGCTCGAGAGCCTACGACGTCGTAATCTTCGGCGCCTCTGGTTTCACCGGGAAGTATGTAGTCCGAGAAGCCCTCAAGTTTCTCAACGCTCCCAACTCACCTCTCAAATCACTCGCGTTAGCGGGCCGAAGCCAGTCGAGGTTATCCGAAGCCCTCAAATGGGCGGCGAGCCCGAAATCCCCTCCGGAGATCCCTCTCCTCACTGCCGACACTTCGGACCCAGACTCACTTCTCCGCCTCGCATCCCAAGCCAAGATCATACTCAACTGCGTCGGCCCGTTTCGCCTCTACGGGCGGCCCGTGGTGGCGGCGTGCGTCGACTTGGGCTGCGACTATTTGGATATCTGTGGTGAGCCCGACTTCATGGAAAGGATGGAGGCGGAATTCCACGAGAAGGCGGTGGAGAATGGGTCGCTGGTTGTTTCGGCTTGCGGGTTTGATTCTGTGCCGGCGGAGATCGGGCTGCTGCATCACTCCCAGCAGTGGGCCGGGCCGTCGGCGCCCAACCGGGTGGAGGCGTATTTGAGCTTGGAGTCGGATAAGAGGATTGTTGGGAATTTCGCGACGTACGAATCGGCGGTTCTTGGCGTGGCTAACGGTGATGAGTTGGCGGCGTTGAGGAGGTCCAGGCCGAGAAGAGCCCGGCCCAATGTATGATGCTTACTTCTCTCTCTTTATCTTTGGTTGTCGATGAATGTTGATTGTTTTGTTGCTGGTCTAGGAAAACTCTCTTGGTATTGACTTTATCGAGATATCTACTAATTTAAGTAAAAGCAAAGACAACTTAGGATTATCTTGGAATTGAAATTGATTTGAATAATGGTGGTATTTACTGCATGACTTGTTCAAGATTTATACTCTTTTCTTGCTGATTTCTATCTTGAATTCCAGATTCCCGGGCCTCCTCCTCCAAAAGGCGGCCCGATCATCGAACACCAGAAGGAGCTCGGGCTTTGGGCGTTGAGGCTGCCATCAGCAGACGCCACTGTTGTGCGTAGAACTCTGTCCACACTGACTGAAAACCCCAAAGGTTTACCTGGTGTTGATGAAACTGCTGAAATCATGAAGAAGAGGGAGGAGTTCTGGTCATCAGTGAAGCCAGCCCATTTCGGAGTGAAACTAAGCACAAAATCACGGCTCTCATTACTTCCTGTGATCATGCTGGGGATATTCATGGGGCTCTTGAGCAAGATGAGAGCAGGAAGATGGCTTCTACTACAGTTTCCTGCATTCTTCAGCTTTGGATGGTTCAGGAAGAACGGCCCTTCTGAGGAAGAAGTCGCGAGTGCTACCTTCAAGATGTGGTTTGTAGGGCAGGGCTACTCGGATAGTAGTAGTCTTGCATTGCAGGGAAACAAGAAGCCGGATACTGAGATAGTGACGAGGGTAATGGGACCGGAGATTGGATACATTACCACCCCTATAGTTCTGATCCAGTGTGCTCTGGTTCTGCTGAATGACCGTGATCATCTCCCTAAAGGAGGAGTCTTCACTCCCGGTATTGTCTTTGGCCCGACCGACCTCCAGAAACGCCTCCAAGACAACGGGATATCTTTCGATTTCATTACAAAGAAACCCCTTACATCCTAACTACTGCTGCTGTCTCTGTTTTAAGGGTTTCAACTTTCAAGCAATAAAAATAAAGCTTTTCTTGATATCAATTTCCTTGGTTGCATTTAGTTTCTGTTGATTTTATTATGTTGAAAGATTTTACATGATTCTTGCTAAACATCTTTAGCTAGTTCTTGTTACTAGTAAACATCTGCATGAATTTATTGAAAGTTTTGTGGGAGCTCCCACCATTTTTGCAGGCTTCTCTAGCCCTCACTGTTTTAGCTGCTTTCTTGATCTTCATGTCTTGCATCATTTGCTCCACCAGCTGGCCGATGCTGTTCCGGTCGCTTTCGCTTTCGTTCATCCGAATGCCCAAACCGGCCTTCTCCACAACTTCTGCATTCATCTTCTGGTCACCATGTTGAGGCCATGCCAACATGGGCACCCCTTCCCAAGCTGCCTGCATGATGGACTGCCATTCACATTGGTTTACAAACAATCCAATGGCGGGATCAGCTAGTATCCTTTCCTGATCAATCCCCCCTCTCATGATCATACCCTTTCCATCTCCAAATCTGTCAAATTCTCCACTACCATTGCCATGAGTCACCCAAAGGTAATGATATCCGCTTATTTCCAGCCCTTTTCCCAGTTCTGCTATTTGCTCCGGCGACGTAACTTCCCGGCTACCGAAGTTAACATACACCACTGATTTTGCAGGTTGCTCACTCAACCATGGAAGATCAACTTTCTGCTTGTTGTAAGTTGGCAGTGGCCCAACTGGGAAAAGCTCTGGCAGAAGGCTGACTGCAGCTCCGGCAAGCGTTTCTCGCTCGAACCAGTCGAATGTGTTCAAGAAAACCCCTCTCACTCTAGAGAGTGCTGCAGCATTCGGCAGAAGGTAATCTGTGAGCAAATGATTAGTTGATGAGTTATGCAGCCAAGCAGAAGGAAGACTGGATTTCGGTATCGACGGCATCCCCTGCACCTGTATCTCTCTTGCGGAGTTCGTAAACACCTCGGAGTCTTCAGACAGCAGAAGCGGTACATTCGCCAAGAGAGCAAGAAACTGTGCTGAGGTGGTGGAAGCGATGTAGAGAGGGATGCTGAGATCATCGGAGATCCGAGCAAGTGTAGCTGCTACAGCAAAGTCTGCGATGATGGCAGAAGCTTTCATTAGGATGGGATTGAGTTGGTAGAGCTCACGATTGGTGGCGGTGACGCGGGCTACGAATGGATCGCTGCAGTCGTCGGGGGCATGATCTGCCGGAATCTGGAAATCAAGAACCTCCACTCCTGGGTGGTGGTGGGGGTCGACGGCTTGAGCTTGGAGGTTGATGAAGGTGACAGCGCAGCGGTTTGACGCCATCGCTGCGGCGAGTCGGAGGAATGGAGTTGGGTTGCTGGTGCCGCTGGGAAGGAAGACTAGGTGAGGGTTGTTTGAATCCTCCGACATTGCAGCTGTGTTGTTTGAGCTCATGGTGTTTGAGTGTTGTTTTATAGTTGTTGAAAATTGATAGGAATCTGATTCAGTATTTTGCCAGAAGCTAGCAAACAATATTTTGAGTAGTTATTTATTTGTGATAGAGAAGTTTAATTATTTTTAAAAAATTTGTACATTTTAAATCTTAATTTATAATTGATGACATGTTAGAGTTTGGACAATTTTCTATTTATAATAAAAAAAGATAATTTAATTATTGATTGTTCGTAAATAATTTAATTATTGATTCAGAATACAAGATCTTTAAATTTTTTCAATCTAACATCTGATAATAAACTTCTTAAATTATAATTTTATAATTTTTAGTGTTCTAGTTGAAATTTTGTTGGATCTTTGAAGTTTTCAATTGAGAGAGAATTATTTTTAAAATTCTGATAATTAAACTATTTTTTGTATTCTGAAAAAATAATAATTAGAGAATTTTTATGGATCCATACAATGGTGCAATCCAACAATCAAGTTCTATGTATATAATTAATTGATCATGATTTTGAGTTAGGATAGGATATAATTTTCATTTAAATTTTAAATAATTAAAAATAAAAAGAATTTCTTGAAAGTAATTTTTAATCAAATATAACAAATAACCGAAAGGCTTTATAAGTTTATCCGGACATAGCACGACGTCGTAAGGAACTGTGTCTGTTCATCACCTTCACTTGCAAATGAACTCCTGCAAAACCCTAGTTCGCGTTTCGTTATCATGCCTGGATTTTCGAGCTCGAACCCCAAATTCAACTATGCTACGCCGTTTTTCTCTCAATATATCTCCTCGTACAGGTACATAATTGGTAAAATTTATGTGTTATCATACACTTCTACTCTGTTTTACAGTTGAATGAATATCTGGGTTTCATTTGACAAAACAGGGCTTGGAATCAAACCCCACAAGCATTTCTCGATCTCCAGAACCTTCGGTAGTCAGGCAAGCGCTGTCACTTCAGAAATCTCTGATTCTACAGAGGAAATTGCAGCACAAAGTGTTAATTTCGAAACGGCACAAGATTTATGCGAAGACAAGGTCGAAGAACTACTATCCAAAAACAGGGATGATGTTTCAAAATTGATGAAAATGGAACGTCGTTTGGGAAACAGGGAGGATCTTAGTGATCCTGAGAGGAGGGAGCGTTGGTTTCCATATCTGGACAAATGCAAAACAGAGGATGCCTATCTGAGCAGCAGCGAGGTATTGGAAGCCATGAGTCCGTACATAATGGATGCGAGGAAGGATAAGTTCAGGAATGCAGTGAATAACAGGACCTACTCTGTGTGCTTAGTGGTGGAGGGATTGACCGACTTCGGTAATGTCTCGGCTGCTTTCCGGTCTGCTGATGCTCTCGGCATTCAGTCCGTCCATGTCGTCTCGTTCGACAGCTCCAGAAGGTAATTGCATCACTGCCTGTGCCAAATGCTTTTCTGAAAATTGTTTGAATGATATATTGATTTATGCATGGCTCCACTTTATAAATATAAAATTGCATTGAGTTAGAAGCTTTCTGGTTTGTTTATTGAAGGTTGGCTTGTAAAGTTTGTGCCAGTGCTCATGTAATGTAATACAACACTTCCTTGTGTGAAATAGTTTGTGGGTTTGTGACTTTCCATCATACAGATCAAGGTTGTAAAAATAGCTAGGCACTAGTCGGGCGTTCGGTGGAGCTTAGCGCCTAAGCATTTTTTAGGCAGAAGTTATTTGGTAAATTAATTTTTCAATTTTAGTATTTATTATAATTTTTATTAATAGATAAAAATGTATAAATTTTGATTATTTTTTTTAAAAACATAAAAAATAGGCCGCCTGGATGAATTATATGACCAATAGCCTAACTTAATCGGCCACCTTAATTGCCGCCTAGACAGATTAAGCTGCCTAGATAGTGACTAGATGTTGATTACTTGCTAGATCGATTAGACATGAGGATTTGAGGGTATTCAGTTTGGATAGGTATCACCTAGCACCTAGGCGGGGCCTAGACGATACTAGGCGGGAATTTTTACAACAATGATAGAGATACAGAGACAACCACCATGTTCGCATGGGAGCAGAGAAACAGTTGGACATTGAATGGTTTATTGAGTTATGCGTAACTTTTGTATTGAACTAGAAGCTTTCTTGTTGTTTCTTTTAACTTTCTGGATTGAAGGGGGGCTGTTGATCTACCATATGAATTATGTATAACACATCCTTGTCTGAAATAGTTTGTGGGTTTCATCATTGTTGGGTTTAACTTCTTTCTGTCAAACAGATACAGAGACAACCGCCATGTTAGCATGGGAGCAGAGAAATGGCTGGACATCGAACTCTGGAACTCGATCAGTGACTGCTTTCGAGTTCTTAAAGAGCGCGGCTACAGGATCGCAACCACCCACCTGGGAATGGATGCGGTATCAGCTAATCTATTTTTTTCTCAATTAGTGACAAAAATCTTTTGTTGCTGTTATTATGATCCACAGCTATTGTAGTCTGTATTATCTAGGTTTCTGCATATGATATGGACTGGTCTTGCCCAACTGCTATAGTTGTCGGAAATGAACTCAAGTAGGTTTGCTCGAGCCCTCAGGAATATATATTCTAATGTAAGCCAAAATCTCTTGTTGAGTTATTTCGTTGTTTGTTTCGAAACTCGTATCAGTGGGATAAGTGAAGAGGCTTTGAAGCTATCAGATGTACACTGTTGTATCCCAATGAGAGGGATGGTGGACTCGTTTAATGTTTCGGTTGCTGCTGGCCTTCTCATGCACCAAGCTGTATGCGACAGGGTTTCGCGCATGGTAATGAAATTATATTCCCTCCGTCCCAAAGTGAAATAATACAGTAACTAATATTTATGAATGTAGTGGAATTAATATTTTATTGTTGGGTGTGAAAAATGTGTTATTTTAGGAAATGAGACTAATTAATAGGGCAAGCCAAAAAAAAAAAGTAAAACTAATAAATTGGGACGGAAGTAATAATTCTTTTTGACCTTTTTAAGATCTGAGATGCCACACATTTGGAGACTGATGGTTTCTTTATTTTTGGTTCTGGCTTAGGGTTGTCATGGAGATTTAACGACGGACCAACGACAAATTCTTCTAGCTGAGTTTTACCTCCGCCACAACAGAAACTCCACCAGAGTTGCTAATGAGTTCTGCAAGAGGAAGTTAGCCATGCAGTCAAAACTCTGAAACCAATATATTTTCACATTGGAGAGACAAGTTGCAAATCATGATGCATACTTTCATGGATGACCGTGATTCTCAGATGAGCTTAATACTTAGGAAGATTCGACGACGCATCGCAGGTAATGAAGTAGAGGTAGCAGCCATAGCCACACACTGGAAGCTTCAACAGCTTCAACGTCAGCAAAATATGTTACTATTTATTTGCTACATCAATCTTGAATGAAATCTGCGACTTAAGAGGATACTAATAGTCCGGTGGATAATCGATCCGAGTCTTGAAGTGTGATGAGATTAACCAAACCTAACATTCTGAGGGATGAACAGAAAGAATCAGCCGGCATGAAAACTGAAAGTGACTTTGATCACAAAAGCGAATCAAATTTACAACTCATTTTTCTACTCTATTAAGGTAGTAGTGTCCGTGGTTTGAATCTTGTCTTTGGCATTCTGCACACTCAACCCTTCCCCACCACGCCTTCTCAGTTCTTGGGACTTGACAAATTCTTCGATCTTCGCCTTCAACTCCACGTCCGGTATCAACATATCCACGGTGAGGTGAGACCGATTGAATGGATCTGTCTGTGGTTCGGAAATAAAGCGATAGTAGTTAGCTACTTTTTCTCAAGAATATACATAAAAGGGAACTAGTTAGATATGTTGAGGTCTCCCTTACAGTATCACTTAAAAGATGCCTCTGGATAACCGGTCTATCCACAACCACCCTTGACGATGGCAAGATTACAGGATCCTTCATCAGAGTGCACTGAAACCCAGGAGAGAATAATAATCGAGAGAATTCAATGGAAAGACTATATCTGATTCGTTCTAATGAATCTAAAAGAGACGTGCAAATGTGTACCTGAATCGGGTCAAGGAATTCATCGGGTATGTCTCCAAGTGCAGCCTCAGCATCCAAGGCCTCTAATGCCGCAACTTTGGCTTTATTCCCAAGCTCCATGAACTCTTGTATTATCCTTGCATCTTCTCCGATTCTCCTCAAGACATCATATGCAGCACCAAATAGCTAGTAGCAAACACCACCAATCAGGTAAAGTAGATGGCAGAATTAATGTTTCTTAGCATGTATATGTAAAAAAAGAGAACATAGATAACTAAACCTGTTCGTTGTAAGAACGACCATCCCTTATGATGGCTGCTGGGAAAATATTATCCTTGTCTCCTCTAGCCAAGTTGACATATATAGTGACAATCTTCATATACACAGAAGAAAGGATGGAGTAGCATCAGATAGTAGTAGTAGTAGTAAGACTTAGAATTCATCAGTTAGAATTTTCAAATGGTAATATGAATGCTGAAGTTCAAAATAGGGACTAACAATGTGGTTTTCAATACCTGTTTTAGCAATAATTTTGGTCGAAACTCGTACTTCTCAGGGTCTTTCAAGCTAAGAGATTTTCTTTGCGGCCCCACAAGTTGTAACAAAAAGTAATTCAGCATACTGGCAACTCTCTCAACCTGGAAGACAAATACCAGTTAAGAAAACTTAATACTAACTCCTGAACTAGAAGAACAATGAGATGTAAAAACTAACCATCTCTGGAAGCAGGAAAGGGACTGTAATCTGCTCTGATGTAAACGCTAGCATGCTCACATCTTCATTTGCCAGTTTCATGTCAATCCTAATAATCTACATATGTGAACGAACCAGCATTTCAATTACTTTGCTAATGTAATATATAACCTAGAGATATAAGTGAAAACTGACATTCTCCTGAGAGTGGAAGAGTCGAGTTCTCTCCTGTCTTTCTTGGGCTGGCCTACTTTCCCACTCGACAGTGTTAGACATCTCAGCTTCTAGTTCTTTGAGTTCAAGAATCTTGTTGAGACTTTCATCCAACAAATAAATGCTATCATTAATCAAAAAGTTCAAAAAGTTTAGATAGACACCCTTCTCCTCCTCCTTAGCGATCTGATACAGCAAAAATATTTAACCAGATGGTTCATTTAGACAGAAATCAAGACAAGGAGAAATACAAGAGCAATTGTGGATAGCTTTTACCTTTCTCCAGACATTTCGATGACTAGGGACCTGCCACAAGTACTCAAGGAGTTCGGCAATGTTGTGACGAATGTTGAATTTGTCATAGAACTGAAGTGGTGCCATAGTACTCAGTCAAAAAAGATCGCATGATTGTATACCATTGACAAGAAATCAAAAGTAAAATAAATAAATGATTAAATAGATAGTGTGATGATAAAGAGGACCACCACCATAAGTGATATAATGACAAGAGTTAAATCCATAAATCCATCCAACTCAACGAAAGTGCCAACTATTTAGAAGGTTATCAATTACAAAATTATACCAAGTCTTTGATAAATTTGATGTTTAGACTCAAAAATCTAAACTTCATATTTTGAATCAAATATGTGTAATGCAGATTGTTGTTAAGTACATATATGTAATTCATTTTCATATATTTCCCAGTCACAGAATTCCACATAAAATAATTGCATATCTGATTAATTTTCTAAAAAGAGAAAGACTGATTGAATAAGTCAACCCTTTAGATCAGAGCTGAACCTATAGGACACACATTTATATTGGTTAAACTAGGAAGGAATTAATGAATAAAATAAAAAATAAAAATCTATAAAAAAACAAGGGGAGTGACAAAAAAACAAATCAGATAGCGACTTTGCAAAAAACACATAGATCTCATCACATATAGTCTTCTGGAAACAATTAGAAAGATAATTTGAGTTGACAAAGAAATACACATAAAGATTTAAGATAAAATATTATGTGTACTTTCAATCAATCGGTTAGCAGCAAAATATGCAACATGCGGTAAAAAGTGAGAAGTCCATCCAGTAAAGAATGCAATACTAATCAATGTGGAAGTAGTAAGATAAACGCCAATAAATCTCTAAATAAACTAAACAGCTCTACACAAATATAACAATAACCTGAGTGTGGGAACCGGTGAATTCAATGTCCACATAAAGCTTCAGAAGATTCCTCACTAGATACTCAAGAGATAACTGGTGTCCTTCAAACAAAGTTTCAGTTGCCTTTGATCCACTGTACACAAAAATTAGTGATGATTGATTATGATGCAAAAAGAACTCAAATGAATGTGCACAAATGATATCAAATGTACCTTCTCTGAGGCATCCAACAATTAAGCACTTCCACCATTTTGGCTCTTAGGTAAGGATTCCGAATGTACTCTGGACTGGCCATGAACATAATGATGAAGTTCATAAAATCATCCTGTCGAAACGAACATACAATTGGCTGGGTTTCAAGCATTCAAGATGATTATCAGAACCTATGAAAAATTAAATCTCAATATACCAGCATAACCCCATCTAGAGCTCTAGGAATTCGAGAGGCAAAAATTAGCAACTCCATGGTGTCTTCTACGAAATGCTCGGGCATACAAGCAAATTCCTTCGGGCATGTTTGTGGTAGAGGCATTTTAAAGCCTCCAACTAGGCCAACCAACCAAACCACCATCAGGCGGTAGTAAGATAATGCCCGCTGAAGAATCCCCCCATCCTGCAGAACAAAGAATAATCATTCAATAGTAAGATCGGCTTGACACCACTGGAGCATCAGAACATAAATTATTAAGGAATTTATCGACCTAGCCCAATGGGAATCAAATTTCAAATTAGAGAAAACTTAAGGCAAAATAGTATACCCTCAGTATTTGAGCTTCATAACATAATTTCTCTTGTGTGTACAACTCGATTTCCTTTTCCAGGCGAGCTATATCTTGCTGCAGTTGAGGAGAAGGTGCTTGCTCTTGCATGGATTTGAAAGAGTTCAAAGTATCTTCACATCTAGAAATATTCTGAACACAGAGTAAAAGATCACTCTTAAAAGTCGAACAATGGATTTGATGAATGGTCTACACTAATCTATATATATTTTAGCTCAAATAAATATAAAAATACAAAAATAAAGCTATGTTTGGTAATGTTTCTTATGCTATGAGATGCTAATGTTTCTTATGCTATGAGATTTTAGCTATGTTTAACACTGCACATATAGGAGGATTATTTGATATTGAAACAAACTAGGCACAAATCTGGTTTCCTGTTGGAGAAAATAATTTGGAAGAAAATAGTGACCAAAAGTGGTGCCATATATAACTGAGTGGATACTTGGTCTAACCTGAACAAGGTGTTTGAAATCTGAAAATGCCTTTAGCAGTCCCAAGTTGAGAACCCTAGCAGTCATGAAGAAGCATTCACATATGAATGTGTATTTGGTCTTTTCACTACTATTGCTGGAACTTGAGGCTTCTTGAGACTCCATCATTCGATTTTGTCCATCACCAGTACTTGTTGAGGAATCAACTTTAGCACTATTACTGCCAAACCATTGAGATACTTCTTCGGATGATGCATGTAAGGCAGTCAATCCACTGATACAAGTTAATAAACCAAAAGAATAGGGAAAACTTTAGAATCAGCTGAGAAAGATTAGAGGGAAAAAAAAAAAGTAAAAGTAATCCTGTACCTCAATTCCAGGCGGTTTCCATAGAAAACATATTTGGGATCAATTTTGTCTCTTTTTGACATATTGCCGTCTAAGAATGGCTCACACAGACGAAGCATAACAGCACTGAGATTTACAAACATGCCAGAGCTGGCACAAGATAAAAGATCAACCTGCAACCAAAATAGATGGAAACAGCTGACATTGTGTTCGGATCGGCCTCTTAAGATCACCAAATGGAGAAATGCAGGATAAGTGTGCTGGAGAATAGCATACCTGCAAATGCCCTCTGGAAGAGTTTTTGTTGATAACTTCTGCAAGATACTCCAGAACATTTTCACGTGTATTTGTATTTTTTAGAAGACACATGAGAACTTCTGCCAGTCCGTCGTACAAGTTGTTCATGACTGTTTTGATAGTGGTAAAGGATGATAGTAGATCAGCTGGCCGGCGAGTTGAAGCATCAGAAAAGCATTGTTGGCTGACCGTATATGAACAATAATCCATTAAGACATGAAACATAAACATTTAAACTGAAGGTCAATTTGTAAATGTCAAGCAATTTGCAAATGTCATCACAAACTCACAATACACAGAAATAACATAAAAAGAACAACTTGATGTCATGACAAACACATACTACGGTCCATATAACGAGAACTGCATTACACAAAAACATTAATTAACAGAATTAATGTAACGACTTGCAAAATGACAGCAAATTAGCGGTAAATCTAAGCTTACCCAATATCAGGTTCGCTCTTGAATATAGCAAGATCGGGCAATGCACTGACATGGAAAAAAGGGCCCAATATAGTAGTCATCTCCATCACTCTCCCATTCAAATACAACATTTTTGGTATCCACCAACTGTGACTAACTAAAGCCCTCGCCCCGACTGGATATTTCACTAGCAACAGCAATGCCCTCAATGGCTGCTGAAAATTCCCCAACGCCGAAACCTTCAAAACACTCCCTCTCAAATCCTCATACAACTGCTTCAAAACAGGCTCAATCGAATCATAATCAGCATCTCTAAAAAATTCCTCAAGAAAACCTGGCGGAGACGAAGCTCCACTACTACTACTACCTCCGTACCCATCAATATTACCTCCAACCTCCGCGAAAATTAAAGGCAGCAACGGTGAAACGTTCGATTTATTCGTATCGTGATTCGGGAACATATCTGGATTACCTAAATGAATCCTACAGTAGGATACTGCCAATTTCTTCGCCTGTTTCACTACCAATTCCATCTCCGACCTCACGTTCTTATCCTTCATCGAGGCGATTTTCTTCCCCTCCTCATACGCGCGGCGGTAGCTATTCACTAAATACTGAAACGGCGGCTCAGCGGCGGGGAAGCTCCCGGACAGCCGATCGATTACGACTCTCTCCATCAATTCTCGCGATAATTTGAGCTCCTTACCCTCACTCAGGATCTCCGCCGCCGTCATCTCCAGATAAACAACTCGAGAATCGTTCTCCATTGAATCTGTGAGCGACACCAGAAAAATTTTCCGGAGTATTATATCCTCGATTTCCGCCGGCGTCCTCGAGGGTTTTGGCGTCGCCATGAATGGAAGATCAGCGCAATCAAATCACTTGGAAATTGAAATTCCTTATTCGATTCTTGAATTCAGGGTTTGCAGGCGTAGATCAACTGAAACAAGTTTTGAAATTGAAATTATCGATTGCGGTCGTCGTGAAATTTTTTTTTTTTTAAAAATTTATTCTTTTTTTTTTAACTTGGGGAATAGGTAAAGGCCATTGGAGAGAGGCTTTATAGTTATAGCATGATTAATGAGGGGCCAGTTCGTAATAACCCATACTTCACGGGTCTATTTTATAAATTTTGGAAAACTTTGCCTAATAAATCACTTCTTTAAGATTTTTATATTATTTTAATCCCTTTCGATTTATTAAAGTATCTCGAATCCATAACCTCTTCGTTATTAAAATTAGTTTAGAATACTTCGATTTATAGTTTTCTTACTAGTTGAATTTTCGATTTTATTGACAGAGTGAGTTTGATAAATTCCAAAAACTCGTAAAAATGCAGAAACTTGAAGCCAAAAAAAATAGACCAACAAATAGATTGAAAAATTAATGATGATGGTGATGAACTACAGCACAAAAAGTTGAAGCACATGGTAACAGATGATTCCTAACTGCAAAATGTGGTGTTTTCAAACAGGCAAGGCCAGAATGCAAGAAATTTTGATTCAAGGATTGCTTTTTAACCCGAAACCACCCTCGATATATAGATATAGATATAGATATAGATATAGATTTCGTGTATATAGAATCATAGTAAAATTACAGCTACATGCAACTGTAATTTCCTCTTGATAAATGCTGGGCAAGATTAGTGATCATGGTTTGGTGGCATCGAGCTGTTATTGGCATTCGAGGGACCGAAAAACAACTCCAAGCAGAATGAAGGGCCGCAGATCGATCGCCCCTTCTGTCCCACTTTGTCCAAATCCTTTATCGTAAACTGATAATTTTTTATTACAAGATCAGTGTATATATATATATATATATAGGGAAGTGATCATATGAAAAATGTTATTATCATGCAAATTTGCGAAATAAAAATGAATTAAATTTAAAATAAAATGAACGAATTTTACGATAAAATGAAGGAAATCAACAATGCAATGAAAACAATCATGATGTTAAAATGAAGATTTTTTAAAATGTATGATTTTGATGTTAAAGTATAATATTTCTCATTTCTGATGCTAACTATATTTTTCATTTCTCATACTAATATTTCTCATCCGATTACTATCCTGTATGAATCAAAAAAAAGTCCAGACAGGTGAGAAATGTACCTGCAACAGGCTGCTGGTAATGAAGGCCGTGTTGAAGCAGACGTAGAAAATGCCGCCTCCGATCAGCTTCTCGTAGAAAATTATGCGTATGTCTCCTGTCAACTGTCGCAAGCACGTCAAATATATGAAAAAAATTGGTATTGATTTAGATTAGTTAGAACGAAAGATCTTACGCGCAATGGCTTCTCGTAGTGATGGCCGAGGCAAGTCTTCTTGTAGATGATGGAGCTCTCGGTGTCCATTTGGACGACCAGATGCGGCTCTTCCTCCGCGCCCTTCTTCCCTTCTTCGCTCTCCACGAACGAGTAGTAATATCGCGACTCGTACGATTTCTCGTTGTCTGTTCCGATTCTTCTGCAGCATGTCTTCGACACTTCCACCGGCGGCCGGTATCTCTGCCCCGGGACCTGCATTCTTCAAACTTTTCAAAAAAAAAAAAAAAGAAAAAGAAAAAATCTACTATGATAGTAGACAAGAGTGAATCTTGCATTCATACCTCTTGCAGCTCATTCACCACGACAAAGATCTGATTAATGTTGACGGCGTCGTATAGCCGGATGTGCTGCAGTTCTCTAGTGCATGGTTGCGGCAGTGTGACGAAAGGAGACTTGAGATCGACTCTCCGGCTGCACGAAATTGCTTTCTCCCAGTATCCGACATAACGCCGTTGGCTTGCAATCGAAACCTACCAAGAATCAAACTCGAGTTAGATAGTACTCGCTACCACGCTTGTAAAAATCGCTAGGCGGGTGGAGCCGTTAGTCTAGGCAGTCTAAGCAGAGCCTAAACATTTTCTAGACAATAGTTCATCGGAGCCTAAACACTTTCTAGGCAGTAGTTAATCGGTAACTTAATTGTTTATAATATATATTTAACAATAATAAAATTTTAAATTATATAAATATTAATATTTTTTTAAAAAAAATATGAAAAATAGAGCACTGAATTAATTAGTCTACACCTAACTCGCATAATAGACCACCTAGATCGATATTTAGGCGGTGCCTAGATGCTGATAACTCATCAAACTCCGTAGAAACGAGAGTATGATAGTTTTTTATTCGGCATTTAGTATGTCTCACTCACTCCTTCATTGTTGGTGGTTCGTCTCTCTGCATACATCTGCAACGCCTTCTCCGCCGACATGCCGGTGTAAGCAAGATAAGACGACACCATCAACCCAGTCCGACCTTTCCCTGCCTGCGCCACACCAACATCCACTATCAAAAACCGTAAAAAGTGCCCCCAATATTTCTCCCAGGTCGACGTGGGATAATTCAACAACAACTTCACTTACCATGCAGTGTACAACTGCGATATTTTTGGGATCATCCGCAAGCCAGGCGTGGACATCTTCACAAAACTCCTTGATCATGGACAACGGCGGGACGTGGTTATCATCGAAGGGATATCTCTCCACGCACCCATTGAAATGCAGCGGATCATAGTCTTCTTCAATGCATAGATTATACACCTTGTAGTGACCACGATGGCTCATCTCCAAGACTGACTTAACCTGCCACAGAGGGTTGCGGTACATGGCCCGCATGCGCTCCGCCGGGAACGACATCGCCAGGATCCGATCGTTGATGTAAGTCATGTCGAGGTCGTAGCCGGCGACGAGCATCCGCCGCCTCTTCTTGGACACCAAGTTGCGTATGTAGTTTTTCCAGAGACAGCTGACTAGCTTCCCCCGGACACGAACATGATGGACATTTGCATTGCTGCTGTCGGGGCCGCTCTTCGACAACTTCAACCCCATCGATCGATCTCCGCCACTCTCAGAACTCCGGATGTTGCCTGCAATGGGCGATGGTGAAAGAGAGGGAGAAATGGAAAAATAGTAAAGACGATGAGATTGGGTTCGGATTTGTACATGTTAATGTGGGAGTTGGGGGAATGGTGGCTTGGAACAATCGAAGTGAAGGGGGGGGATCACCAAGATTGGTCCAAGAATGGAAGAGCTGTGGGAAATGGAGATTTTGCAGTCCTGTGTTGATGATGCTTCTTGTTTAAGATGGGGAAATGATAGAGATGAAGAAGCCCATGTCCAGTTTAGGTGGGAAAATTTGTGTAATTAAATTCCCACCTGAAGCTGCTTCTGTTTTCTGGTTTTTGTCCACGATTCCGACAACCTTAGACTTGGAGAAAATTAGGCCGCTTTGCCCGGGCAATCTCTCTCTCCGGATATATATGAAAATTAGCAGATAAATCCGTTTTCCCACAATGTTGGTGTTTTACTATCTTAATTTCTAATTTTAATTAATATTTTTATAAAAATAAAAATAGGTATAATACAAAATAATACTCTAATTAATTTTTAAGATCAAAAATTAAAATTTTAGTTTTATCAATTCAGGACTCGAAAGATTAATTCTCGATTTAGGATATGAAAAATCGTAAAATTATTAATCCAAGACCCGAAAGATCATATAAATTTTTTTTTTAATTTAGAACCTCAATATCAGGTTCTCGATTGAGAATTATTTGATCTTTCATGTCTTGAATTTGTCTTTTAAGTCATGAATCGATAATTAAACTATCTTTTGGATCATAAATTAATGATTCTCCATTAGAGATTTATAAGAACACAAATTATAATTATGAATTAATCAGTTTTAAAATAAAATTTTGATTAAAAATTAAAAAAAATAATTACTAAAAAATAGTACTATATATCCTTGTTGAGTGTGTTTTTATCGGATTGAGGCTCCAAGAACTTTTTAAGCCAAAGAATATGGAAGTGCAGAAAACAACTGTAAAATTGATTCAAATCGTAAGAAATGTGACAACCAAGCCATGTCTGATCGACTAGCTCGATGAGTTTACCCTTCAAAATAAGGAACACAAGGAATTAACTTAAATTGCTGGATAAATTATCACTACAAAAAAAATGGTCTATAATGGCGACAGAAATTATCACTATAAATATGAATTTTGTCACTATAGCATCTTAGTGACAATATTGTGTGTTGTCGTTGTGTCGTGGCTACTGAATAGTGGCTAAAGGGTTTGGCGACGAACTACGATAGTCGTCACTATTGCTCTTTTATTGTGACTCCAATTTTCATCACTAATTCACTATTAATTAGTTACAAACTATAATCGTCACTAAAATGTCATGATATAGCCGCACAGGTGAGTTGTCACTAAATAAACATGTTTTAGCCACTATAATAATTATCACTAAAACTTTATAATATAGTAGCATAATTTGTCGTCACTAAAATATCATTATATAGTTACACATAAGTGTTGTCACTAAATAAACACCTTTTTGCCACGACACTAATTCTCACAAAAACTTCGAATTTAGTAGCAAAAATTATCGTCACTAAAATACCTAGCCATTGTTGACCAGATCATCTGAACCCACCTACACCGTAACTAACCGTCGGTCGAGCCACCACTGAGCCGCAATGCCTTGAACCGCACCCAACCGTTGCATCGCACCTAACCCGCCAACATCGAGCCACAGCTAACCAACCGCACCACACCCAACCATTGAAGTGCATCTAGCCTACCACCACCGAGCCACAACCAACCATTGACTGAATCCACTGGCATCGTACCGCACCACGAGCAATTAGGACCAGCGAGCCATCATCGCACCACACCGCACCTATGAATAATCAGGACCCTGCACATAGTCATATAAA
This sequence comes from Plectranthus barbatus, assembly GCA_026898455.1. NCBI lineage: Eukaryota > Viridiplantae > Streptophyta > Magnoliopsida > Lamiales > Lamiaceae > Plectranthus > Plectranthus barbatus. The sequence goes on from JAPKLW010002447.1 coordinate 62,703, forward strand.
AAATTAATATTTAGTGCTTCCAACAGGATTCGAACCTTTTACCTCTTAATTTGACCCTTTATATTTATCCACTGCACCAAGTGATTAATTATTAATATTTTGAATGGTTAATATATACTTCCTCCGTCCCATTGAAGTAGTCTCACTTTCCTTTTTTGTTTGTCCCATAGAATAGTCCCATTTTCCTAAAATGGCAACCTTTTTCACACTCATTAATAAAATATTAATTTCACTACACTCACAACTCTTAATTCTCGTGCCGAAAAGAAAAAGGACTACTTCACCGGGTCGGAGGGAGTATAAGGTAATAGTGGCTATCTATCTAAACTTAATAAATTTATAAAATCTATTTCACACTTTATAAATTTAAATATTGACAATCTTATTAATAAAAGAATTACTATGACATCAGCGAATTCTAAAAAATAAAAAGTAAAATGTAAATATTGATAAAATAAAAATTTATATAATTTTATATTAAAAACTACTACACAATATTCACTTTTTACTTTAGTATTTAGAATTTGTCGAAGTGGTAGTAGTTTTTTAATTTATAAGATTACTAAGAATTAAATTTGAATAAAAAATAAGTTTTAATAAAAAAGTTTATAACGTAAGATTTTAATTTATATTAAACATAAATTTTTAATAATTATGTAATTAAAATTATAATTTAACTAAAAAATTTAAAACTTATGCATTATTTAATATTTTGAATACATAATTAACTTATTAAAAATTCGATAATCTTAATTAATTGTGTGTATTTATTTAAATATATGATTAAATTTTTAATTCAATCTGAATTTCAGCTTAATTACGCATTTTGAATCTTATCACCTTCAAATAGTTTAATTTTAATATAGTAACAGAATCTTCAATCATATTTTAAATGTTTTTAAATGTAAATTTTTATTAATATTTATTACTTCTATACAAATATTTATATAATTTAATTACCTAAAAATATAAAGTCAAAATTCAATTATTATTTAATTGCCACATCAAGAATTTTGTTTAATATGGGTAAATATCATAATAGTCTTAACCAAAAATTTTAATAAAATCTTAATAGTATTAAATTGGTGGGGATTAAATTACTTAATAAAACATAATATAGGATATAATTTCATATATTTGTAAGTACGTAATAGAATTTGATGAAATTTAAAAGTTTTAGATATTACGTAACCAAAAGCAAATTAATGGCTTATAAAAATTATTACTAATGAACTAGTGGAGTTTATTAAATTTTGAAATTTTATTAAAACATAATAAAAATATTATTATTGTCGAATTCAGTGATAATTTATTAAATTATCACTATTTATAGTTTATTGTGATAAATTTGGTTACCATCACTATAAAATGGATTTAGCAACAAAATAAATTATTGTCAGTGACTTTAGTGACGGTAATACTAACAACATATGAAATTGTCACAAATTGAAAAATATTGTGATGAAAAAATTAATTGTAGCTAAAATAGTATTTTTAGTTACAAAAAGATTATTGTCACTAATATTAGTGACAATAAATATTGACAAATTATGAAATTGTCACAAATCATATTTTTTGTGACGAGAAAATTTATTGTTGCAGTAGATATATATTTAGTAACAAAAATATTATTGTCACTAACTTTAGTGACAATAAATATTCGCAGCTAATAAAACTGTCACAAATCATATTTATTGTGACAAAAGAATTTATTGTTGCTATACATATATGTTTAGTCACAAAAATATTATTGCCACTAGCTTTAGTGACAATAAATATCCGCAACTAATTAAATTGTCACAAATTGCATTTTTTGTGACTAAATACATAATTGTTACTAAAAATGTGTTTTTAGCCACAAAAATTTAAATGTCACTAACATTATTGTCACTACACAGTTTTTTTTGTAGTGTATGTGTCATAGCTAGGTCCCGAAAAAGAGATTTACAACTGGTATTTATAGGTCCTATTCGAACCCTAACGTCCCCTATATTTCCGCCAGGTGGCAATAAATGCCTCCCTGATCTCCCGCATACGTTTTTAGGCATTTTTCCGAGGAGCTCGCGATCATAACTCCTCATCATTTAATGGCTCCTCCAACTGTTAAGCAGTTCGTCCAATACTCTCGTTGCATTGACTTCTCTCGTAAATCACCATTTGACTAAATCGAACTCCTCCTGAACAAACTGCTTTACCAGATTGATCAGTGCTCGAACTGCTTTTCTTGGGTCGATCTGCTTCGCTTTATTGTAAAACGATATGGGTCTGACTTACAGGCCTCTATTTGGATTATTCGTATGGGCCGGATAGCTGTATCGTTTATTATCGAACTCCAACAACCCTAATTTAATATTATGTTATATTGCATTAATTTTGGCACTTGTTTATAAATTTACAGCCAAATAAAAGATTTTATAATTTTTATTAATAAAATAATCAAATCCACGAATTGGTTTCTGAGACGTTCACATACAGTGAAAGAATCACAGCACTCTCCCTTTTCTCTCTCTCTCTAAATCAAGGGGAGAGGAAGCTGCAGGCAGAACTGCGGCGGCGCTCAGCCACTCATTCAAGATGATCATGCGGCCGGATGGACAAGAAGAATGCGGCGCACTGCCGGAGACGCCGGTCGCTGTCGCCGTTGATGGAGGCGTAGGCCAACGACCGCCGCGTCCGCTCCATGTAGCGCCGCCAAGCCAGCTGGATGTTGACGGCGGCCCAAGTCCTCCAATTGGAGGAGTAGTATTTAGCCGTGCGCGTCAGCCTCTCATTCGCGAACTTGTAGCGGAAGTGATCCGTTATGTATTTCAGCTCGTTTGCTTCGAGGCAGAAGGCTTCGGTGGACTCCAGGCACGTGAACGTGGCGGAGGACGGCGGCAGCCTGTCCACGAACGGCCGGCGGAGGCACCACGAGAGAAGCTCGTCGCCGAAGAAGCCGCCGGGCTCGATTAGGCTGGTCGCCACCATGCCTCTGCTGAGGTTCTGGCTGCTCTTCACGCGACCACGGACCACGAACACCATCCTCAACACCGGATCTCCCTCTCGTATGATCTGGTTTGCAAGAGAAGGTTGTTGTAATAATTTGTATGCAAAATTAAGACAAAAAAGATGGTTTACCTTTTCGTCTTTGGAGATGAGAATGGGTTTTACACGGTCGCAGATGTTGTCGAGGATCAGATCATCCAAGCTGTGGAACAAGGGCACCTGAAATCAAGAAACATCGTTAAAGATTTCATTTTCTCCCTATAAATCATTGAGGTGAGCAAAATCGAACCAAAACCGTCAAACTAAGTTGAACCGGCAGTTTAAGTCGGTTTGGAGTCGGTTTTTTAGGGCATTGTTTCGGTCCAGTTCGATTATTAAACCGAACCGAAAATGTATATTATTTAATATAAAAACATATAAAATTAAATTATAAAATCTTTAGTCTATAAATAAAACCTAAATTAAAATATCTGATACATTAAAATATATGTTTAAATTCAAGTATTTTATAAAAATATGCAAAAAATTTCGGTTAAAAACGAAATCGAAACCGCCAGTTTGGTTAAAATTGCTAAACCTAACTGAAATCATATATTCGGTGTGGTTTGTTTTCAATTCGGTTGGTATAATATTAGCGATTCGGTTCGGTCTGAATTTTTGAAAAGTTTGGTTTGGCGGTTTGGGCAGTTCTTTTTGGTTAAAATCGCTAAACCGAACTGAAACCACTTGTTCGGTGTGGTTTATTTTCGGTTTGGTTTGTATAATATTAGCAGATCAGTTCGGTCTAAATTTTTGAAAAGTTTGATTTAGCCATTTGGGCAGTTGCGTTTGGTTCCATTTTCAAACCGAACTGATCGTTGTTCACCCCTAATAAACCAGCTTTTAAGGAAATGAGACTAAGGTGGTATTAGTCCAGATTTTCAGAGCTTCAAATTTGTAAAGGTTTTTGAGTGGACCTGTTTGATGAGGTCGAGGCAGAGGAAGCGTTTGATGTCGCGCCGGAGACCCTCGGGCAAGTCCTTGATGATATGCATCTCGTCTTCGCCGCCGGCAGCCGACCACCGATGGCGTTCGTAGCGGCGGACTCTCTGCCTCAGCTGAGACGGCAGCTGCCGCCGCTTCATCCACCACTCCATGTCCCTGCACCTCAGCTGCATCTTCCTCTTCTTCGCCATCACCGCGTGCAGAAACACCTGGATGTTTCCGATGAGCAGAGTGAACAGCATCAAACCACTGAGAACCGCCGATATACTGAACATCACCTCCAGCCCCTGGCTCGTCGGCTCCAAATCATTTCCGAAAGTGCTGCAAAACAAAAAAAACAATCTCGTCGATCATCTCCAATTACAAAACTCTCTGAAAAACTGAACGAGTCTCTACCTGAGAGTCATTAAACCCCAGAAAATTGGATAAAGGATCTTAACGGCGGTGGAGCTGCTCGACACGACGGGGAGAGCCCACTTGTATATCCCGTATTGGTAAGGTCCGTTTGCGTCGAGACACATGGAGATATCGCACGACTGAATTCCATGGCATTGCTGCTTGAGGCAGGAGGCTACGCGTTGGATTGCGAGAACGTACCAGCACCCACCAGCAACCTTGATAAGCAACAGATTATAAATCTCTGAAAATGGAGGCATTCAACATGAGAGAGGGAGAGAGAGGGAGGTTACATGAGAGGCAATGAAGTAGGCGATGAGATTAAGGCCGAAGCCCCACCAAATGGTGCCGAAGATATAACCAGTCACCTTCTGCATCCTTCGCATCAGACATATGCTGTGGTAGACTTTGGGAAGGAACTGGAACAGGAACATCAGCAGCAGAATCGTCATTACAGCTCGAATCTGATTCTCTTTGATCAACCTCGGCACCACTAACCAAAACACGGTCTGTGTAGAGACATGTAGGTAAGAACAAAAGCTCAATGAGAGACGAAGGTATTGAAAATAAAAGAGAGTTTATACTTTATAGTTAGCTGGCATTGTCGGAATGGATTTTTGAAGATTTTGTTCATATAGAAACGTAGATTGCAAGCACTTGAGCTCAAAATTCTGAGATTTTTTGGTACCAAAAGGATTAGGATTAGGATTTCAGACCTGAGGAACGGGGAGAATCACGAAAACGTCAAACCAGAAGCCTCTGAGCGACCGGAGATAATGCGCCGCGACGGCGCGTGAGTCCCACACGAGCTTACCGCACCCAATCACGAGCGATTCCCTCGAGACGTAAGCCAGCCGGAATTGCAGCCACAGATGGCAGAGATGCACGGTGTCCACGCCGGTCCGCAGCACGGTGGCCACCACCGCCAGGCGGCTGTCGAGATACAAGCGCGGCGAGCCGCCGCGGCCGATCGAGAGAGAGTAGAAGAACAGCGGGTCCACGGCCAGAGCCAGCCCACGCGCCAACAAGAAGGCGCGGTTCCACCGCTGCACACGCTTGCTCCGAGGGTCCAGCACGCTCCCGGACCGGCGTCCCCGTCCGGGCCGGGACTGGTCACCGCTGTGCTTCTGGCCGGCCCGGTTCTTTATGGGCAGCAAGGACGAACCGGCCGAGGCCTCCCACTCCGGCTGGTTGGCTCCGTCGCAGCTGGTCGAGTGGAAAACCGGAACCCCCACCTGGGTGCATGCGTAGCACTCGCCGCCGGCGCCGGTGGGGAAGATTTGGTTGTCTTCACCGTCATCGCCGTCGCCGGAAACTCGCCGGAATACTCCAAACCACCTGCATTACATACAGAATTTGAACAGAAAGTAAAAGCAAATAAAGAATTCTTACATATATTAAGCTGGTGGCAACCTTGATGAGGAGAAATGGGGATCTGGAATGTGGGAAACAGGCATGTTGAAACCATGGGAGGAGGAGGAGGAGAAGAGTGAGAATCTGGGAATGAGGGGAGAGAGAAGTATGGACTATAAAAGGATTGCAATTACATTGTGGTGAGATTGAAGAGTAAAATTGGGCATAATGCAGCTGTTGCTGTTGCAGTTGCTGTATATTTGATATGAATTATGATAAGCGATGTAGGGGAATGAGTGACAGTGAGATTGTGGGCATAATAATAATAATAATAAATGGAAATAAAAGAGAATGTTTTTTTTTGTGCCAGAAGAGTTTGGCCAGTAGCATATGAACAGAGCTGTTAACAAAGGCGACCTACTATTGGCCCAGCTTAATCAATAAGCAGACCCTACTACTAGAGATGGCGATGGCCATTTGGAACCGGAACTGCCAGAATTGCACCTGAACCGGCTTGGCAGTTCACGGTTTCGAACCGGAACCGTCGAAAACGATTCGAAACTGGAACCGAAATCATTTTTCGACAGATCGGTTCAGGTTCAAAGTTTAAACCGGAACCGGTGGTTCCAAACCGTCGGGAAAAAATTAAATCAAAAAAAAAAGAAGGGTTCCGAACCGTTGAACCGGCGAGATAATTTTTTTAAAATTTGAAAATCGACGAATCAGAGAGCGCCGCGTGTCGCTGAAAAAAAATAAAAAAATAAAATATTTACCGAACCGACGGTTCCAGTTCGGAACCAGAACCGTTTTTTCAAGGGCTGGTTCCGGTTCCACCTTTCTGGAACCGCCGAACCGGAACCGGTTCGTGGCCACCTCTACTACTACACTAGTCACTAATTGTGAATTCGGGTACCATTCAGTTCTTTTTTACAAAATCGACTTACAAGGAGAATGATTTGTGTTATTAGGGGCTCCAATTGTTATAATTGTGCCGGCTCTGATAGCATGTCAGTTGTTATGGGTCAAAATGAGTACTCGTGAGACAGGTAAAAATCGAAGAAGATAAAGACTCAAGTCCAACAACAAATGAAGGACATAGGAGAACCAGGTGCCCATCTTCTAAGAATAAGGAAAAAGGTAACACTCCCTGAACGATGAGCAACTGATAAGGTTTGGAAGGAAAATATATACATATATTCGAGAAATCTAGAGACACACAAAGAACCTACATCTAAAGAAACAATGATTCGAAAGGACCTTTGCCCCAGTCTCACATTCGGCGAGGAACCAAGACAAAAGGACGTTGTTCGAGTTATTATGTTTATGTCATATCTTTGGAGTTTTGGGAATCTTTTGTAACTAATCCTGGAATTTTTGGGGTTTTAGCCCTTTATTTTTCATTAATTAGCTTGTTAATTAGATTTATGTTTACTTGTAATATTAATATTCAAGACATCCTTATAAAATTGATATGTAACGAGGGAGATGTTTCCTTTGCAAAATTAATTTGTAATTAAAAAGAGTAATAGTTCACCATTATAAATTTGTTTAAGCCTTGTGAGACACATTAAATATACTACTCATGGCAAAATATTACATCAAATAAATAATATGATCTTTAAAAGTGAGAAAATCAAAACAAATACCAAACTTTTTGTCAACAAAAAATAGTAATATATTCTCTAAACTAGCTGTCAATTATTCTTCTAAATTGTTTTTTTTTTTTTCTTTTTATGAATACAAGTGATCAATTCCGTATTAAACTAAAAGTAATTCATGTTTTGCTAAATGGTGAATTACGTACTTTAAAAGTAATTTGGCTTTACACAAATTGTAAAAATTGTAAAAATCTTCATGTATAGCTCCATCAACTATTAATTTCACATTTTATTTCGTAATATGCCAATTAAAATTTCCAATTGCTCATATCGTGTATTTGTTTCTGTGCTTTATATTTATTTTAAAATATTCTCTATTATACTTTATTTATTTTATTTATTAAATAAAGAAATGAGGAGTGGCTCTCGAACACTGAAATTTCATATGAATCAAACAATAATTAAAACACAATTAAGTGTAATATTTTTTTCACCGGATCCGTTACCATACAAGAAATGATATCTATATATTATGTACAGTTCCTTTTTAGGAATGAGTCCAAATTAAATGAAGATAATGGTATCAATCATGTATATATTTGAATCTGGAAAAGGCGAGAGACTCAAACCCAATCATGCAATTATACTCTCAAAAAACAGGTAAATAATTAAAGACTTGCAATAATTATTTTTATATAATAAAACAAAATGAAGGTAATTTCTTTTTAGTTATTTTTTATAAAAGAATAAAATACAGGTAATTTCATTATTGTCAATTGTCGTTACATTACGAAATTCAGAAGATCTAGATGCCTACCAATTATAATCATTGGTAGCACTGAAAAATGTGATCTAATTAACTAATTGATTGATTAATTAATTAACCATACACGACCTAACTTGATTGTGATATTTTTATTTAATTTTAGGGTGATAAGTAAATATGAAGTCCAAATTTTAATCTCATACTAAAATCATTCATAATTAGTATTCTCAACTATAAGTGTAAATTACTTTTTTATATAATGGATAATCGTTTAGCACAATATCTCGATAATTAAATATGTCTAAGTCATATCTAATATGTAAAGAATGAGGAATGTTAATCGGGTCAACCCGTTTGGTTTCGGGTCGGGTTAATTCGTTCGGGTCAAATTGGACTGGTTTTTTTTAGGTTAAAAAATATTGACCTTAACCCTAATCCATCGGTTTTCCGACTAGCCCGTCCGGCCAATAAATTTATTAATTATTTTTTGTTCTTAATATATTTTCACTCTTTTGATGTTTTAAATGTTGAAAAATAAACACTATATTCTTTATCTCTTATATAAATGCAAAATTCATCACAATGATAAGTTTAAATGTTAAAACAATATTATTTTTTATTTTAGCAATGTTTGAATATGTTTTAACCTAATAAATAAATAAATTTAATCATGTATTGAATACTATTTGAACTAAATACAATTATATAACTTAAAGCATAACTAATAAATATTATCTTAAATATTAGAAGTGAATTTTAGTACAATAATAAAAATAATAATCGGGTTAATCGGACCAACCCAACGGGTTTCGGGCGTCGGGTTATTCGGTCCCGGGCTAATCAGGCTTAACTTTTTTCGGGCCAACATATCTCAACCTTAACCCGCATTTTAGCTCGGATTAATCGGACCAACCTGCGAGTTTCGGGCTAAATTGACTCGGGAAATAAATCATATCTCTCTCTTCCCTTTACAGAGAAGAAATGAGTCTGAGTCATGAATGGGCAAGTGGGTGGACTCTCCAGAAATATCGAGCAAGGAGACGAATTTCAGATCTTAACAAAACACAATTTCAATCAACCCACATGCTTCATGCAGAAGAATTATAACATTTCGAAATTCTACTTTTATAGATAGATTTATTAAAATACTATTAAACAATTTGCATCATTCAGTTTGATCATGTTTATGCTTGATCATTGATTTTCCATTACTAAAAGTCCTTACCAACCATTGCAAGTACACTATACCATACTATCAAAATGTTTCCATTAAATTGGAACTTATGACTTATTAGATACAGATAAAATAGTTAAATTATTTATACTCCGAGTTTGTGCACATAATTAGGGATAATCACGAGCCGATCGAGTCGAGTCGAGTATGGCCAAGCTCTACTCGAAATTTCCAAGCTCGAGCTCGAACTCGACTCGAAATTTCCAAGCTCGAGCTTGAACTCGATTCGATGTAAAACTCGTCAAGCTCGACTCGGCTCGATTGAGCTCGATTTTTTACTTTATTATATAATTTAATAAAAAATTTAAATTATTTATTACTCCCTCTGTCCCATTGAAGTAGTCTCAATTTCCTTTTTTGTTTGTCCCATGGAATAGTCTCATTTACCTAAAATGACTAACTTTTTCACACTCACCAATAAAATATTAATTCCACTACACTCACAACCCTTAAATCCCGTGCCGAAAAGAAATAGGACTACTTCACCGGGACGGAGGGAGTATTAAATAATAAATTTAGGAATAAAAACATAAATTATATTAAGCTCAATAAGGCTCGTGAGCCTAGCTCGACTCGGGCTCGATTTAAGCTCGATCTCGATAAGATTCGTGAGCCTATCGAATCGAGTATCATGAAGCTCGAGTTTGACATCTACTTAAATAGCTCGAGACTAATCGAGTCAATTTCAAGTTTTCTCGAGCCGATTCCGAATAGCTGCGGCTCGACTCATGCTCACCCTTACACATAATGTACATGAAATAAGAAATATTCTACTTTACTTATATGAGAAAAAGGAGAGAGAGAGAGAGTGTTGAGCATGTAATTAAGCTAGTATCCAGTTTTATCTAAAACATTTCTATATTTTGGACAGCCAAAAAGTTCTTTTTCCTTTTTGTCAATCATTCTTTTTAATTGGTGGCTCCACAATCTCATGAAGTAGAAGGGTATAACTCAATAATTGGCCTCCTAACTATTGGTTGGAGGTGGTATTTTTAACTATATATAGAGATCACAAAAATAGTCACTCCCTCTCATCCATTCTCTCCCCCTCTCTCTCATCTTGTCATCAACCTAACATTAAGATCTTAGATCCCTTTTCACAAAATTTACACACACAAAACTTAAGAGAGAATTATAAATTCAGAACTCAAAAGATAATTTAATTATCAATTCACGACTCAAAATATGATTTGTCAATCCAGGATTCAAAAGATCAAACAATTCTCAATCTAGAACATGATATTGAGATATTGGATTGAGAAATGTACGATCTTTCGGATCCTAAATCAATAATTAAACTGTCTTTCAGGTCCTGAATTGATAAAATTCCGAAAACTTATGATCAATTTGTCTCATATATAGTCTTCATATGTTATATGATATGAAAAGGACATTAATTTGCCAAAATTGTGACAGTATGGTTTAAAAAAGGCCTCACTCAAATTTTGTGAAAAGATTAGGGCAAAAAAGAGCCTAATTAGAACTGTGATGTTACAAATGCATTCTTGATTGGAAGATTGTCACTTACATATTTGACTTAAATAATCCGATTTATTATTACAAATGATTGGAGTTTATCTAGAACGTTCCTTTAAATTCTATACCCAAAAATAATTAAAAGGAAAAAAACGAAAAAAAAAGAGAAAAGAAATAAAGAAAAAAGAAATGACCTTTCAATGGTCTGAAGAGACGACACACAAATGTCTGAAGCATGAAATCTCTTTCTCGGATTTACATCTAATAAACTTAATTAGGGAAGGTCTCAGGTTAGGCACGCCTAAATAGTTTAGGCGGATTTTATCCATTAACCCAAGTTAAACTCATCTAATATATCCTAATTGGAGATTAATAAATCTCATTTGGGATTGGTGAACCCATTTGAGTATGGATAAAACTCGCCTAAACCGTTTAGGCGTGCCTAACGCAAGTTTTTGCCACTTAATTATTATGTATTATTACATTGATATGTACAAATTAAGAGTTTTAATCAAGATTTAACAACCAAGATAAAGAAAACAGTACTTTAATTGGGCTTGCATATAACCATGCAAAATTTAGGTATGAGATAATATCCTAAATTATTGAAATTTCAAAAGAACTATTCTAATTGATTACCCTTAAATGACAATATCCCAATTTTTACTTTCATTTATGATTTATACCAAAATTAGTTAACATTGTTAATTATTGATGACTCTAGGGGTGTGCATTCGGGTCGGGTCGGGTGAAACCCGACCCGAAAAATAAAACCCGACAAACCCGATCACCCGATTTTCGAGACCCGAAACCCGACCCGAAAACAGCATCACCCGACCCGACCCTATCACCCCAACTTCGGGTCGGGTTTGTCGGGTGACCCGACGACCCGAAAACTTGGAAAAATATTTTATTTTTTTTTTAAATCCAGCAGACTTGCATTCGCGACAGCAGCAGTTGCAGACTTGCATTCGCGACAGCAGCGGGAAGGAGGCCGAGGGCACTTGCAGTCGAGTAGGACGACGGTGAAGGCGGCGGCCGGCAGTCGCGGCTCGCGAACGTTGATGGGTGAAGGCGGCGACCGGCGGGTGAAGGGTGGTGAAGGCTCGCGATTCGCGGAACGATGATGGGTGGTGAATGCAGCGGTGGAATCGCGGACGCGGAGGAATGGTCGCCGGGGTTGGAATGGTCGCCGGTGGCCGAGCCGCCGATGGAAGGTGGGTGCGCCGTTTGGTGGAATCGGTGAGGACTGAGGAAGACGCGGCGTGAGGCGTGAAGGAAATGAGGCGTTTAGGTTTGCTGATTTAGGAATTAGGATTGTATTTCAGATTTAATAATTAATATTAATAATATTTATATTATTATATATTTATAAATTATATATTCGGTCGGGTCGGGTGTCACCCGAACCCGAAATCCATCACCCGACACCCGACCCGAAAATTTATCGGGTGAAAAATTCACACCCGCCACCCGATCCGAATGTTGGAAGAACCGACCCGAAACAGTCGGGTCGGGTCGGGTTTGTCGGGTCGGATCGGGTTTTGCACACCCCTAGATGACTCATTAGTTTGTCACTTTGCATCCACGTGGCAAATCAGAAAATGATAACACATTGATCTATTGTCATTTTCGAAAAATTACCCCAATGTATTACTTTTAGTTAAAAATACCCTAGTTTTTTATTTTGTTTATGAATTATACCAAAATGAACTAACACCGACAACTCTGTTTGATTGTTAAAATATCATTGGCTCACACAAAGATAGCACAAAAAATAACTATATTCGCCTGCGCTAGTTGCTAAGTTCATTGTTTGTCTCCGGGTGGTCTTAAATACTTCCAAAAGGGAAATGCATTTGAATATATATCAAATATTGATCGTTCGGTACAATGAATTTAGCAAGGACGATGATAATTGTTTTGGGTGTCATCTTTGGGTGAGCCAATAATATTTCAACAATCAAACATAGTTGTCGGTGTTAATTCGTTTTGGTATAATTCATAAACGAAAATAAAGATTGGAGTATTTTTAACTAACAACAATACATTGGGGTATTTTTCAAAAAATGTCAATAAATGAGGGTATTATCATGTTTTGATCTGTCACGTGACATCCACGTACATTTAACTGCTAAGTCATCAATAATTAACGGTGTTAATTCGTTTTAGTATAATTTATAAACAAAAGTAAAGATTGAAGTATTTATAACTAACGACAATAAATTGAAATATTTTCCCGGAAATATCAATTACTTAGGATATTATCCTCTATTTATTCTTTCGGAAATTGAGTTTCTTACTAGGGTGGCAAGAAAAAACTGTCCATTAAAAAGCTTTTAATATTTGTATAAATATTAAAATTATAGGGTAAATATGTTGTCTCAATATATCATCTAGAAAACAAAAACTAAATAAAATAAATGAATAATAATTGATTCAAAAGCTGCTAAACAATTAATTATAATATTTGTCCACATTTAATCAGTGGAAAAAACATTATAAAAAGATAAGGCATACATCTCTTCTCCCACATCCAATGGAGATCGTAAATATATATATATATATATATAAAAGAATTAAAAAAGAATTTTTGAATAAAAGATTTCTTGCATACACAAAAGTCTATTTATTTTCAATAAATATATATTTACACATATACTATAGAGTGGGATTTATTAATACCCACTTTCGGCTATGTATATAACAAAAATACCCAAAACATTATATTGATTCAAGAAATACTCACTGTCTTAATCTGACACATTTTAGAGGTGAAATTTCGTTATTTTCACAAAAAAACTTGTAGATTTAGACTAGTTGATGGAAATTCAAAGTTGTCGGTCAATATTTGAATTTATTGTATTTTTGAATCGAACTTAATTTTATAAAAAATGTTGTCGGTCAAGTTTAATTTATAACGAAAGAGAGAGAGAGAGTCGGTGCCACGTTGGTCGGCGTCGGTGTAATGGCATCGACCTTCGACACCGACCAACGTGGCAATAGATGAAAAATTGATAAAACACAAGAGTTGCGCCACGTCAGTCGGAATGAGGGCCACGTTGGTCGATGCCGCCGACGCCGACTGACGTGGCGTCGATCCACGTAGGTCGGTGTCAGTTATATGACACCGACCTCGACACCGACCGGGCCCCTTTTCAAAAAAAAAATATAAAACGGGAAAAATCCCATTTTCTTGCCATTCCATTCAGATTCAGACGTCGACTCTCCACCTTCGACTTCGACTTCGACTTCAGGCATAGATCTACCAAAACTTCGCAAAGTATTCTCACGTAATGGCCGCCCATAATGAGGTATATAGTTTCAACCATTTTTTATTTCATTTTAACCGTGGGTTTTCGTTATTTTTCTCTAATTATTTAGTTTAATTATTTTGCAAAAATTATGTGTAAATTTATGTAAATTTCATGGAGTAGTTTGAATTGTGTTGAACAATGTGTTATTAGATTAGTTTCATTGATTAATTTAGGGTCCGAAACATAATTGATGGTGTAAGCTTGGCAAAATTAGGTCAAAATCGAATTGGGGGAAAACACAAATTGGGGGAAAATGAAATTGAAACCTTATTTTTTTTTATTTAAGTTCAATTAGATGCTAATTTGGTTTTAATTAAATTAATTATGTTGTGTATGTTTATTCTTGTATAATTTGGTTGAATTCCATCAAATTAAATTAATTAATGTAGATGTAAATTAATTAAATTCAATTAGATGTATTAATTTTAATGTTATTTTTTATTAAATTAATTATGTTGTGGATGCTTATTTAGGTATATATAGCTTTTATTAATTTAATTTATCGTAAAGTAGTTGTAACGGAAATCGTTACACCGTGGTGTGAAACACCTAATTAAGTAATGCGTGTGATATGAGAGTATTATTGTATAACACGGGAGAATTCCGTGAACCACGATGGATAACCATAGTTATATTTAAATTAATGGTAACGGAAACCGTTACACCGTGGTGTAAAACACCAATTTAACTATTGCGTGTGATATGAGAGTATTATTGTATAACACGGTAGAATAACGTGAACTAATTAATCATATGTTGAAATATTTTTAATATCGATAATGTTGAATTAAAATCTTTGGAGTACTTGTTATTAATAATATGTTGAATAATATGTGTAGGTTGAGTGGATTAGGCCTGCTTTCCGTGGTTTAACCACGAAGGTGACGTTATCCACGAAGACCACAGTACTGAAGGGGATTGCATCGACCTTAAAGTCATTGGGGGGGGGGGGAATCCTTGGTTAATCAGTTTAGGGAGGGACCCTTTGGTTCTCTTTTAGTTTGGGAAAATAATGGTCCTAGTGCTTCCGCTCCTTTAGTAGAGCTCTTAAGTTACCAAATAAGAGTGATGATGATGATGATAATACAATGTTATTCTTGGTTGGTGGGAGAGTGATTCGTTTTGGGGTGCCTGAGTTTGCACTGGTTACTGGTTTGGGTTTTGGGGCCTCGTCCTTTGATCCTTGTTCTGATTATCATGATGTTCATTCTAGATCTTCTGTTTTTAGAAATTTCTGTGAAAATAAGCAACTGACAGCAAATGATCTGTTTAAGAAGTTTAAGGAGTGTACTGTACATCGTGAGGATCAATTGCTTTACTTGAGGGTCGCCAACATATTAGCTTGTTGGTGTTTTGTGTTGGGGTACCATGATAGGCGGTTAGTTGAGGGGTGGTTATATGTCCTAGTGGAGGATTTGGGTCTCTGGAATGCTTTCCCGTGGGGGGCTTATTCCTACCAGGGTTTACTACATTACATTTCAGCTATGCCTAGGACTAGAGACCGAGATGGCCTGAGCACGATGAGTATTCATGGGCCTATTTGGGCATTACATGTATTATAGTAATTTAAAAAGCATGGCTTATAAATTATGATATAGATATTGTAGAGTTAACACTAATGTGTCTGTAGGTATGGGCCTACGAGGCCATTCCGGAGTTGGGACGAGCATGTTGCAACCTCGTGAATCCTGAGGCGCTTCCACGGTTTGCTAAGTGGAAGTTTGTGAAAGCAAATGCAGACAAGTGGGGATCGTGGGTTGCTTTCTTTGCCAGAGATGAGGTATTATACAAATTTGTTGTCTTGTCACAATATTTTAATTTTCTAATGATATTTCTTTAAATTGCAGATTAATGCTTACTCGATCTTACCTCCTTCAACTGATGAGGAAAATAAGGGCTATTACCAGTCTGCACTCATGCAACAGCCATTAGGTGTCAAATGGAGGCATCCCGACGTAGTTGTGCCTTCGAAGACGCAGAGTGGTGAGAGAGTGCATATAGGGGGTAGAGATCATCATGAGAGGAGTGGGGGTATAGGAGATGAGGGGCACCGTGAGAGTGGTAGTCCATCTCATGATGCGGCGGGGGAGGCCTCATCTAGTAGAGGTACTAGGAGGAGACGAAGCCGATCTAGCAGCATGGGTAGGTTGATCAAGGATGCTGTGGATGAGATTAAGACTTTTGTATCCGATCTCATTCGTTCATCTAGATGTGCCCATGACACTGATGCTCAGGGTTTGAGAGCGACGGCATTTGGGGGGCACATGAGTCCCCATCGCAGTCAGGTAATGTATTTTATATAGTTTGGTGAGGTATTTATTCTTACATGGTTGATGTTATGTTGATTGTTGAGCAGGAGTCTCGCTCGTCTGCTAGGCATAGTTGTTCTCGACAGTCCGGTGCGAGACGCAGCTAGTCTCCACATATAGAGCATCTGGCGGAGAATGAGAACCCGGTGGAGACTGAGCACCCGGTGGAGACTGAGTCGCGGCGCGATGATCAGGTGACATACTTTACTAAACTTTAATGATAAATATTAATTAATGTTTAACATGCGTATCCTATTTGGGTACTTGTAGTTGCCACTTCATACTGGCACTAGCAGTAGGCGTAGTGGTTCACGTCATTCTGGATCTAGGCGTAGTGCTTCACAGCGTCATGATGATCAGGTACATACTTATATGAAGCTATTATGAAATATTACATTACAATTTTTGTTCAAATTTCCATATAGTTGTTGGACCAGCCTGAGAGTTCTAGAAGGCCATCTCGTGCACGACGGAGCGTAGAAAGACAAGAACATCCGCAGCATCCGCTGCCCAATCAAGAAGAACTGGTTTATTTGAATTTAAATAAAATAATTTTCTATATCGCAATTATTTGAATTTATAATTAATTAAATATATTTTCATTTCTAATTTGTAGATGCTTCTTAGTAATATACCAGCCCACTGGTCTTATCAGTTAGAGCAGAACTATTTCGAATGGGTGAGAGAGGGTACCGTCTCACGGGTGTTTATGCACTATCCAATTATAATGAACAAGCAATACTTTGAGAAGGTTCAGGATGCGAGCATCGATTTATTCGCTGATACGGTCGAGCATGTTTGTTTGTGTTTGCAACACAAGTTCAATGATGTGAATATAACCGCATGCCGGTTCATGCGACCATCATTCTATGTAAGTATCACAATTCTTATTATATATTGTTTCCAAAAAAAATATTGATTATCTTTTGTTGGCAGATTCACATGAGGACTGCGTTCCGGCCGTCAGCATTGGAGAGAGGAGGTCGATTTGAGCCAGAGGTTCTGCTTGAATACATGACTGGGACTGATCATGCTCTATCTCGTCCATTGAAGACTGCACATACTGTAAGTGATATATTTATTTGTAAACTTTAAATAGTTTTGAAATAAGCTATTACCTTATTATTTATCTCATGTCATGCAGCTTATAGTGCCTTGTAATCTCCTTAAGCGTTGGTACACTGTGAAATTAGAGGTGGCTACATGGACATGCACTGTGTATGATCCATACATGGCATACTCTACTGCCCAACAGAGAGCTGCCAGACAGGCTGAGATCAAGAAGATGACAGATCACATGAGGCATTTCTTCCAGATTGGAGGATATTGGAATGATAATGCATTTTCATATAAGATTCCTCCGATCAGAGAGATGACGGTCCGATGGGCGAGGCTTTTTCATGGCAGAATGCAAAATCATGATGCTGTATATGCATGCGCAGTTATGGAGATGTTAGTTTCCAAAGGCCCAGTGTTGAATGGATGGAAGATCCGTCTAAGACATCATTTTATCGTCAGTATTTAGCTGAGCTAATATTTGGTGACACTATCCCTGATGAAGTATAATTCTATTTGTTTATTTGTTGTATTTTGGTGACACTAACCATGTTTTATTATATTGAATGTTATATTACTTTACTAATCAGATTTTATATATAACTTGCACATTTTGAATAATTAAAATACTGATCTGATTTAGAGCAAAGTACAAACATTCTGCAAACTAAATGGATACATCAATTAAAATGAAAATGATCTGATTTAGAGCAAAATAAACGTTAAGAGTTTGCAGCTCGCTCCGGACACAATTGCCTCGTATGTTGTTCAGATCCACACACACTACAACGTTTATGCGCGCGACGTCTACTGGTGGAAACTCGTGAATGCTCCGCACCAGATGGTCTTCGACTATTCCTAGGACGACCTGCTCGACGAGTGATGTTTGGAGGAAGTACTTTAATTGATCGTGCTTGATTTGAAACTTGCCACTCACGATGAGGTGGCAGAGAATGCACGGTTCCACTGTATATCAGTCGTGCATTATTCGTCTTGTAATAATCGTGAATGTAATCGTACAAATTATTAACATTGGTCCTGCAAAGTAATAATAACAAGTCAACAGAGTATTGAAATGATTAATTCAACAATTGCATGAGAGCATGGTATCGAAACATACCGGATAGCAGCAATTGCATGAGAGCATGGTATCAAATCAAGCTGCCACTCACGGCATTGACAGGTCCTCAAATTCAAGTCGACCAACCAGGTTTGCTCATCGTCATTGACCTTGAATTTCCCCTCGGATATTTTAACAACCATATAGCTATGCGACAACTCAACAAGGGGAAATACCTTCTGAACGGCCTCCTCTGTCAATGGGTCTTCTCGTGCTGCAGCCTTAGCTCGTCTTTCATCAAACCATTTTTCGATGATCACTCGGTATGATTCAATCATGGAACATATGGGCAAACGACGAGCATCTAGCAGTCTTGCATTAAAGACCTCTGCCGCATTTGTGGTCAAGAAGCTGTAACGATTCACCGGATACTGTAACCTTGCCCACTTCTCATGTCCAACCGTGATGAGCTTCTCGAAGGCAGCAGGATTGCCTTCGTTAATTCTATCCATAGCTTGCCTGAAGTCCACTCCACGATATGCATAAGCAGCCCGTTGATACAGCTTTACGATGCCCGGACCATAGCCTGTGAGCTTATTTAGCAGATGGTAGTAACAAAGACCGTGTGTTGTTCCCGGAAATATATCACTTACCGCATTTGAGATGCTAATGTGCTGGTCGGATACGATGAGTGCATCGGAGGTCAATTGGAAAGAATTCCGTAGACGAGCCATAAACCATCTCCAACTCTCGTCATTCTCGATCGGACCAACACCGATAGCTAGAGGGAACACATTTTCGTTGCCATCTTTCGTAACAGCAACAAACATAATGCCTTTGTTTCTCCCCTTTAGATGCGTGCCATCGACAACGATCACTGGTCTTAATAAATTGCACTGGTAGGCACTTCGAGAAACACCTAGGGCTACAAAGCAATGTTTAAATGTTCCATCTGCTTCAAGATCAAGAGAGGTTACCGTGCCTGGATTGTATTGCTCCAGCACTTCAAGGTACTGTGGCAGCTTTTCAAACGATTCGGCTATACTACCGTACAGAAGTGAAATAGCAGCATTACGAGCACGCAAAGCAATACCGTAAGTTGTTTGAATTCCAAATGATCGCTGCAGCTCGGCCATAATCTCTCGTGGCTTACTTATTGCCCCGTAACGATGTATCTTTCTTGCAAAATATGCAGTTGCAGCCTTTGACCGGATAGATCTGGCACCGACTCCCGCAAGATTGATCTGACAATTATGATTTGGTTCAAATTTGCGCACAATCCAGCACTTACTCCTGCATCTTGCCCGTATTACAAAGGAGCAATTCGTCGATCTCTTGCAAACATACTCGACGCGTTCATGATCGGAGCGCCGTACTTTAAACTCCTGCCGATGCTCCATATGCCACAATGCCACAGCAATGAACAATTCATCTTTACTCCAATACAAGGAGTTCAACGATAATTCTATCTCTAGTATAGCCGAGACATCTTTCACAGCAGCTGAATGGGAAGTCTCGCCTTCCCTAATTGGAAGCAACCAATTATTTAATTCAGCATCGACTTGGCATCCTTCTGGCAGTGGATGTGTCGGCATAAGATTTGAGATAAAAGCGGACATACGCCAGCATTCTGGATCCAGGCTGAGAATTCAGCAACAGTACAATTAAGACGAAAATTACTATCGTCTCTGAAAGACTCATCATCCGAATCAGATGACTCCTCATCCAAATTTGCTTCATCATCATCATCGAGTTCCACATGGCCACCACCTATTTCAGTTTCGTCTGTTGGAACTTCTTGGGTTACAACAGGATCCACATGCTCCTCCTCTTCCTCGTTTTCTTCAACAGGAGCCTCTTCATTTAGGTGGGGAACTTGTGAGCCACTACCGCTTGCACTTTGATCAGCAAAAGTATTAAAGAGACCATGACCATAAGAATCAAAATTGGTGTTCGGAGATGCATCAAAATACATCGAAGACCCAAATCTTTGAAGGTCATCAGCAGTTAAACTAAAATATTGGTTCGGTGGTGGACTCATGGAAGATAAAAATGGTCTGTAGGGTGAGGGCTGTCGCTGTGAAGTCCCAACACCAGCAGCACCCTTCATAATAACAAAAATATTGGGCTCCGAATATAGAGCACAAAGCCGCTGCAACTCCAAATCAGTCGTCAACAAAGATTTCACAATTCTTCCGCTGCGGCTTTGAGACGTATAATACAAATTATACTCACCAAATATATATTCAGCATCAAAAATCTGTTGAATGTTGATTCTCAAATAATTCACGGACATATTGGTGGATGGAACGTAAATCAATCGTTCTTGTCCACCAATATAGTTACACGAATCATCCAATTGACCATTGTAATGAACAAAAATTGAACACCAATTCTCCATCTTCACGAAGATATAAACTGAAAGAATGGAAAATGAGTAGAAAGAATACCTTAAAAATGGAGAAAAAAATATAGAATTTTTCTTCGAATTTGAGTGTAAGAGAGTAAGAGTGAAGAACACCGATTTATAATTCGATCTCAATTATGAGTAGACCTACACACCTCTGTATTTTGAAGCAGAACCGCTCCTTTCAACCACTCATATTTTCGTACATTCACGTGCATGCACAAATTGTAATAATTTTGAAATTAAAAAAAAAAATTTAAGGTCGGTGTTGAAGTCGGTGCCTTTACAATGGCACGACCTCGGCACCGACCAAAGATAATTAAAAAAAAATTATTCTACCAACAGTCGGTGTCGAGTTCGACGACAAACACGGCATCGACCACATTTAAAATTTTTAAATATTGAGTCGGTGTCGAGGTCGTTGTCAAGCACACGACACCGACCTCGCCACCGACTTTAGGAAATATTTTTTTTTTAATATCCGGTCTTAATCTTTTGGTCAAATGCATATTTTCTAAATTTAATATTAACTTTATCCAATTAAAAAATAGAATAATAGACGCCTGATTTGATATTTGCTAATGATTTGATCATCATTAACTAATTATCTTCTCGATTTCATGCAAAAACGAACTCTATTTGTGGCAGTGGGTATTTCTTAAAGCAATATAATGTTTTGGGTATATTTGTAATGCATTTAGTAGAAATGGTTATTTAAAATATTTTCCTCTATAGTAGAGTATATATATAGTGTAAATTATCTGAAATAGCCATTTTCTTATAACACATATCAATTTTAGCCACTTTTGTTAACTCATTGCAATTTTAGCCAAAAGTACAATTTTTAGCCTTGGAATTAGTTTACAAATCATTTGATTGCAATTATTCTGACTTATATGTCTAATCTTTTAGTTAAACTCTGTTGATAACTAATTTTTTAGATTTATGAACCAAAATCTATTTATTTACCCACGAAAATAATTAATTAGGGTAGCTATCGGCATTTTTAAAAATTAAAATGGAAAATATTGGTCTCACTCGTCTTTTTTTAATTTAAAATTCGTTTAAAATGTTGCTTGTGGGTGCCACATGAGTGCGAACCGAGTGCCACCGAGTGGGAACGGTTGCGACTCGGTCGCACTCAATTAATATATTAATTTAAAAAGTTGTGGGTCCCGTATGAGTGCGAACCGAGTGAGACCGAGTGGGATCGGTTGCGACTCGGTCGCACTCAATTAATATTTTATTTTAAAAAATTGTGGGTCCCACATGAGTGCGAACCGAGTGCGACCGAGTGGGAACGGTTGCGACTCGTTCGCACTCAATTTATTTTTTTATATATATATTTTGTGGGTCCCACCGAGTGAGACCCGAGTGCCACCGAGTGGGATCGGTGGCGACCCGGTCTCACTCAATTAAATTTTTTTTTTTATGTTTTAAATTTATATTTAAATTTTAAAAATCTAAATCTTCCTATTTAAATTATAAAAATCTATTTGGTATACTTTTGAGTTGATTTTGCACGAGAATTTTTTACTTATTTTGCAATTGCATATTAGTGCAATAAAGTGTTCAAACATATTGATATGATGAGTCCATGCACACTGCATACCTATGATATAGGTTGTCTGAAATATTATGTGAAGAGTAATGAATCGTACATGATATTGTTGAAAATTTAAATCAATTCATTTTTTTTATTTGATCAATTGTATTTCCTTCAACTATTTGCCGACACTCTTTATAACTTATATAATTGACGTGAAGTTTGTGGTGGCATAAACATTTCTTCGCAATACAAATTTTGTTTCAGTTTCACTTTCAGTCTCCGTCTATCTTCATCAAAATAAATTCTTTTGTTTCTCAAAATGGAGAATTGGTGCAACGTAATTCTTCACTACAATGGGCAATGGGATGACTCATGCAACTACATTGGCGGACAAGAACGACTGGTTTACATACCAATCGCCAACATTTCCATAGCCGCATTAAGAAGCAACATTCAACTTATTTTTGATGCGGAAGCCATACTCGGTGAGTATAATATTTATTACACTGCCCAATCCCGAAGTGGCAGATCTATAAAATCGTTGTTGGTGACGGATCTAGACCTTCAACGATTGATTGCTCTTTATTCGGAGGCGCATGTTTATATTGTTATGAATTATACGGCGAGTACCGGTGTTGGGACTTCACATCGGGAGCCATCCCCAATTTTCAATGTACTGAAAGTCTAACTTGATCTGATGGAGAGAGGGCCTATATATAGTGCTAGGGTTTTGAGAAACCCTAACCCTAATGGGCTGTGAGCAATTAATGGGCCAGACCAGGGATCAGATGCAAATAATAAAGTGGGCCCTCTTTATTAATTAATCATTCCTTGTTCAACCCAGAACATAATTAATTAATAAAATATTGTTTTAACCTTCACCACGGTAACAATGCTGACTCGCCCCTTTATTACCACGTTATTAGGAACGGGTTGCACCAAACTAACATGATCCACATATTTAAGGCTTTAGACATTCATTGATTAATTTGGCCTATGACAATTAGCCACAATTAATTAATCTCTTATTTCCTGAGTTACACCACTCACTCCTTTTCACTTATGCCTGAATTAAATAATTCAACCTGCAAGGTTTAGCATAATGAACCTTGTGAGCTCCTCAGGGAATGTCACCATCCTGAAACAGATATGCTTACCAAAACGTCCAGACTAAGCAGGCCACACACAAATTGCCAACACCCAAAATACGGGTATAAGAGTACATGTAAGACTCGCCACCATGGTAAATCAAAGTGCGGTCAATCTGTGTGTGCCCCTTATCCTTCAGTTAGGTTTAAGATCATAGGAAGTATGTTAGGGATTTGGCTCATTCATATGTCAATGAGAATAGCACATCCCACTGTTGATCCCATCAATACATAACTATGTACCGACACATCAAGTAGCTAGGATAAGCCCACTTATGAACCGATGTGCCGCAGCTTAGACCGACAGCCTATCCAGGGACCGTCTCAGCTGTGATACCGTTTATATCTCGCTAGGTCAAACGATTCATATGATCCTATGTGATCTCCTACACACCATATGATCATCCCTATAGGCGAGATAATAGGATATTATGGTTCGTTGTATGTTTGTTCTATCAGACAGCGAGTATTGTTGCG
>JAPKLW010002448.1:4721-35464 GCA_026898455.1 Plectranthus barbatus
AACTCCTGCGGATTGAATAACGACGGTAGATGGTTGATGGTGTTCCTATAGATCTGATCTGTTCCCTTGCTCAATCCAAAAATCTGGTGAGGATACGCTACCGGATTGAAACTGCATTGGAGGATCTCGATTTCTCCTTTCCCTCCTACTGCAATAGTCGCCCACTCTCTCACTCTCTCTAGGGTTTCTGATTTGAAATTTTAAACTGATGTGGGAAGAGAGAGAACTGATCTATTTATAGATCTGGAGAATGGAATCTTAGGGTTTAATAAACCCTAATGGGCTCTAAGTATTATTGGGTCAGACCAGGGATCAAATGCAAATAATAAAGTGGGCCTCCTATTAATTTATTCCATGTTCAACCCAAAATATAATTAATTAATAAATATTAATTCATGCCACCAAAGAATTAATGTTGACCTACTGTTGGTCCCGAAATCAAAGTGCAAATATGTGTAACGGAAGGTTTGTATAAGCAGTGAAAGCAAAAGTAAGTAAACTTGCACTTGTTCAGAAAGCAGAGGAACTCAGTTTAGTGTGTAAGAAGACTTGAGCTTAGATCTGCCGTTTCTTAAGTCAGTTTCACAGAGTATACACTTCAATACTTTGACAAGTATTGAAGGTTTCAAAAGTCAGTTTGCGAATCTAAGCAAGACAGAAATGTAAATAGAGCTGTAAAGAATACACGATATTTATAGTGGTTCGGATCTAAATATCCTACACCTACTCTTCAGACCCAAGGTCCGGATAAATTCACTTAGTAACTACAAGCCTCATTACGATCTAGACATAGCCCGTCGGTGCCTCCATCATTCGGTCAACTGTGGCACTCCCCTAGGAACTCCTTGTAGGCTTAATCTTCAGGTTGAAGTGAGGATGACACCCCGCAACCTTCTTCCTGGTGGTTGGATGTTTGTTGTTCTTCCTAGAACTCAGTTTGTTGGCATACGCCCATGAGAATCAGTATCCCAGAATAGGAAACTGACTACTATGAATATATTTTGCAAAGATATATTCACCAAAGAAAAGCTTAAGCTTGAGAGCTTCGGCCTCGTACTAGGAGAAGATAGCACGGTATAACTTGAGTTAGATACTCAAGCCTCGTGTTAAGAAACACGGAAACTTAGAGAGTTTGAGCAGAATGCCCTTTGTCGTGTGAAGATTTTTAGAATTCATAACCGTTTAAGGTTGAAAGGCAGACCTATTTATAGAGGACTTCTTCCGGCATTTTGAATTTCTGCCCGTTAGGCACATAAATCCAAATGTTAGACTCATGGAAGATGTTGTCCAATCGTGGGCCATGCCGTATGTGTTCGTGTGTGAAACACACTAGTGCAAGTGCACGCTGTCACAAGTAATAATAAAATAGAGTATTCTCCGAGTATCGATCCACAGGGAAGGGGTAAGGTGCACAAACACTCAACCTGATTTAATTGATGAGGAAAAATGAGTTGGTTGGTTTAATTAATCTAGGCATGATTTAAATGGAAATTAACAGCATGCATATAAACAGGGGATGGTTAAAACATGGGATGATTGATACGAGCAAACTTAGCAAATTCTTTTTAATTAATGAGAGGAATGACCTAGGTTATGGAATTACTTGCTACAGATAATTATGCTACAACAGTGCAACATCATAGAGTAAAGTTGTTGCCAAACTATTGTTCTCAACTAGATTTCCCAAAATAGATGAGATGGCCTTTTCTAATTTAATTTAACATATTCCTATGCCCAAATTCAAATTAGGTCCAGCTCCATTGACACTCTCTTAGGCATTTTAGCAAACACAAACCCACATATTCCTATGCATGAATTGTGTAATAATTGGGGCTTTTACTCTTAGTATTAATTTTCCCAAAACATGAATCAACAACTTCAAGTTCCCACAAGAGCTGCGATTATATGAATTAAACCTCCAAAATATTCAAAACTTCATGCCATTAACAACAACATCACAGGTAAGAAGAAAGCTACGTCATTGACGGCGGGCTCGCAACATCTATCGGTAGATATAGGCAAGTTATATACCATCTTGTGGCACAAAGATCCCTTCGAAAACTTCATAACTAAGTCCTCGGTTACCAAAGAGACAACCAACTGAATTATGTTGTCTAATTTGATGACATCCTTTTTGGCTTTTGACTTATTGACTACTATGGGTACAAAGGAGTCCTCGCTACTAGAACCCTCCTTGTTACCTGACTCAATCCGATAGGATTCCCCCTCAAAGTCAGACGCACCCTCACCATAATCATGAACGAAACGTCCCCCCTCATAATTAAATGTGCACGTATCATTGCCGCCGAGGAGACGAGATACGTCTACCTCAGTTGAACTCGGCGAAGAGGAGGGCTCTTTCATAATTTCAACCTCTCGATGTGGCGAAACCATAACTCGATACCCGTTCGTTGAAAACTACAAAGGAAAAGAAAAATACGAGACTGCAAAACCACAAGCTGAAGGCCTCCCGCAAAATAAGAAAGAAAAATTAAGCTAACGAACGGGAAAAGACTTCAATATGCAAGAAAAAAGGAAAACAAACTGACCCAAAGAAGCAGATTACCGACCACAATCAAGACTCAATTATAAAGAGGTTCAAAACCACCTACCCCTCAAACCACAACACGACCGCACACTTCAAACATGAATTGAATCCCAAAAAACAACAATCAAAGAAGGAAGAAAACTACCACGACAGTAAAACACGTACACCCTAGGGAAATGAACTAAGACAGGGAGTACTAAAATACGATCAAGAAACTAATGACTTGAAGGAAACAAATCAACCAATATGACACATAAAGGGCACTCAATCAACGACATGAAAGGCAAAAATGCAAGATCACCAGGCACGCACGCAGGTCTAGGCAACAATCTCAAGCATGTGAAATAATGACCACCTGAGAAATCACAACAAAGCTGCCTAAATTTCAAAACACTAGGTCACGAGTAAACCCTACCCAAAATCCAATCCATCGCGCCAGAACCCGAGAAACCTACACGCCTAAGATACACAAATAATTCACATCCAAACCTCTAAAAGAACCCCAACCCAGTACAACGAGACAAACCCAATAAGCTGACGAAAGCAAATAATGCAAGGTACCCACAATCGCATGCAATCGCACAACAAAAAAAAACACCAAAGCAAAATTAAAAAGGAGGAGGGCACAAGAGACAGGAAGTGAACTTACCAAGTAAAGAAGGTTGTAGTGCGCAGAAGCCGGAATGCTATCATAACAATAACTTCGTCGTGGGAGGCAAAATTGTCGGGATCAAGATTGTGGAGAGAGAGAGGAGCGGTTACAGAATTGAAATATACAAAGTGAAGAATGGGGACAAGCGCACACGATTTAAATCAAGGAAACATTTGCATTCTAGAAACAACCTCAAAGTTGGTGTTATTTACGAAAATGCCACCGCATAGGCAGTAGAACACCAAGCAAACATCATCTATGCTCGACACCGAGCATACTCGGGGCTCGCTGTCAACACCAAATCTTCCTCGCCATCGACCCAAACATGAAAACCTAAGCAAATGCTTAGGGTCGTTGGGCAAACTCTGACGCGATCGACACAATCAATCAAGACCAAAGGATCAGTGCCTTTACTTCGCCAAAACTTGCCTTGCAAGCACTCCACGGAGCCTAAACAGAGTGCATGCATGAGAGTGACACTCCACGCAAGAGGACATTCTCCGGAATGATTATGACAACCGGCATGGACTCCAAACCCACATATCGGCCCTCGGGATGACTTTTCGAAGTCACCCAACACCGTCATACACAAATGTTCTCAACGAATAGCCATATGAATAAGAGATAATTCCCCGATTATCTTACAATTTTTTATAGGAGCGGCGATTCTCCGGAAATACCTCCTGATCCCTTTGGGATGCCCTACGGGGTGCCTCAAGACTCCGCACTATGTACATACCTTGGTCAAAGTTTTTGATTCCAGCACCTATCCCGGAGAGGCCCTGAAATCAAAAGGGGCTATTGTTGGGAGCAGGCCCAAATGGCCCAAGCCCAATCGACGACTCAAAGGCCCTGTGGGCCCAAAGCCCACAATACACAAACCCAACTAGTGATCTGTAGGAACTGAGTCTACAATAGGCGACATGAATCGCCATTTATTAAAACTCCGGATTCGATTTATGGATATCAAAATAAATGTCATGACAAACAGTGAATGCCCTATGCATGCTCCTATTTAATTTAATTCGTAGATTCAAAGGAATATCTGAGACTCCAAGGACTGATCTACAGATCTAGATCGATGGTGGCAATGAAGATGGTGCAGATCTGGATCTGAAATCGATCAAAGCGATGGTGTTCCTACAGATCTGATCTTCTGATCCGTTCCCTTGCTCGATCCAGAAATCTGGTGAGGATACGCTACCGGATCTACAACCGCCCACTCTCTCACAATCTCTCTAGGGTTTCTGATTTGAAACTCAAAACTTATGTGGGAAAATGAGAGATTCATCTATTTATATAGATCTGAGAATTGGCTATTAGGGTTTAATGAACCCTAATGGGCTCTGAGCAGTGTTGGGCTAGACCAGGGATCAAATGCAAATAATAAAGTGGGCCTCCTATTAATTAATTCCATGTTCAACCCAGAACATAATTAATTAATAAACATTAATTCATGCCACCAGAGAATTAATGCTGACCTACCCCTTTATTACCACGTTATTAGGAACGAGTTGCATTGACTTGGTTAATCCCCATATTTAAGGTTTCAGACATTCATTAATTAATTCAGCGTATGACAATTAGCTGTAATTAATTAATCTCTTATTATTCCTGAGTAGTACCACTCAACCCTTATCGCTTATGCTTGAATCAATGATTCAGCCTGCAGGACGTAGTATAACGAACCTCGTGAGCTTCCCATGGAATGTCACCATCCTGAAACAGATATGGTTATCTAAATCCAGCCTGAGGAAACCCCACGCAAGCTACCATCACCCAAGATGCAGATATACGAGTACATATAAGACTCTCCACCATAGCAAGTCAAAGTGACAGTCAACCCATGTGTGCCCCTCAGCTTTCAATAGACTTTAGATCCGACCAAGTTACCGAGATCTTTACTCATTCATATGTCAAGTAGAATGGTTCATCTCACTGTTGATCCTATCAATACATTGAGATGTACCGGTCACACAAAGCAGTCAAGATAAACCACTTATGGACTTGTGTGCCGCAGCCTAAACCGACAGCCAAACCAGAAACTGTCTCAACTGTGATAACTTTTTATATCTCGCTAGGTCGAACGATCTATACGATCTTCTGTGATCTCTTACACACTGTATGATCTCCCTATCGACGAGATAACTGGATGTGTTTGTTCGCATCGTATGATTGTTAATTCAGACAAGAGTTGTTTATTGCAAGTCATTAATGATTACCAGTATATCAAACATAACGTTTCCTAATATACCAATCATAATGTTTTTATGTATACAATTCCAACAATCTCCCACTTATACTCAAAGCATTATACCATTACTTTCCAGAGTATTACATGTGTCTATTCTAATCTAGCTATTACATTTGGTCACCAGGTGGCCGGCATCAAACTCAGTCCTAGGCTACGAACGTGACCCTCGTATGCCTTCTGTGGTATGCCCTTTGTAAATGGATCCGCTAGATTATCCTTCGTGTCGATCTTCTCTATTTGCACATCGCCCCTCGCTACGATTTCTCGTATGATGTGGTACTTTCTCTCTATGTGCTTTGACGCCTTGTGAGTTCTTGGTTCCTTAGAGTTTGCTACTGCACCAGCATTATCACAATATATCGTGATGGTCTTGGGCAAACTCAGAACAATATCTAACTCTTGGAGGTAGTTCCGGAGCCATACTGCTTCTTTAGAAGCTTCTGAAGCTGCCACATACTCAGCTTCCATGGTGGAGTCTGCGATACATTTCTGTTTCGCACTCCTCCATGATACAGCTCCACCTCCCAAGGTGAACACATAGCCCGAGGTCGATCTCTTCTCATCCTGATCCGCCTGGAGATCCGAATCCGTATAACCCAAAGGGCACAAATTTTCACACTGATAAACAAGACAATAGTCTCGAGTTCTTTTCAGATACTTGAGAATATGTTTGACAGCAGCCCAGTGCGCCTGTCCAGGGTTAGACTGATATCTGGCCACCATGCCCACGGCATAACAAATATCTGGCCTCGTACATAGCATTGCATACATGAGACTTCCCACTGCCGAAGCATATGGTACTTTAGCCATCTCATCCTTCTCCTCTTCTGTTGTAGGGCATTGTGCCTTAGACAGAGGAACACCATGTCTGAAAGTTAGCAACCCTTTCTTGGCGTTTTGCATGCTAAAACGAGCAATTACAGTATCAATATAAGCGGCCTGAGACAAGCTTAACATCCTCTTCTTGCGATCACGCAAGACTTTAATCCCAAGGATGTATCCAGCGTCTCCTAGGTCCTTCATTTGAAACTGTTCAGATAACCATCTCTTTATGTCTGACAACACCTTCACATCGTTGCCGAATAGAAGAATGTCATCTACATAAAGTGCAAGGAATACCATGCTTCCGCTGACGTATAATCGGTACACACAACTTTCGATTTCGCACTGTGAAAATCTATAGGATTTAATCACATCATCGAAACATTTGTTCCATGACCGCGAAGCTTGTTTAAGTCCATATAAGGACTTCTTTAGCTTCCAGACAAGATGCTCTTCACCATCCTTCACATAACCCTCTGGCTGCTGTTTATAGATGTCACGACCTTCCTCAAGGTACCCATTTAAAAACGCAGTTTTGACATCCATCTGCCAGATTTCTAGGTCCATGTGTGCTGCTATGGATAGAAGAATTCGAATGGATTTGAGCATGGCTACCGGTGAGAAGGTCTCGTCATAGTCAATGCCCTCCTTTTGACTATAAACCTTCGCCACCAACCTTGCTTTAAAAGCCGTTATCTCTCCTTTCGAACCTTTCTTCCGTTTGTATACCCATTTGCAGCCCGAAAGCCATCTGGTAGCGCGGACTTCTGGTATACATCCATAGAGGTAATTGATTCAATTTCTGAATCCATGGCTTTATGCCATTTTCAGCATCTTTGTCATTTACTGCTTTGTCGTATGTCCATGGGTCGGTATCATCTTGTCCGTCTTCCGGGATCAAGTCCGAAGACTCTCCCATGAACATATACCGCTCGGGTTGGTGAGGTACCCTCCCACTACGACGGAGCACTGGTACTGCGTCAGTAGTTGGTGCAGTTACTTGTGGATCAAATCCTTGTACTGGCGACCGTGCATTTGGTTCCATACCTTCGAGAGGTATACTCAATCTGCCACGGGGTTTTCCCAATGAAAGCGCATCATCGTCTCCAATTTCATGGAGAATGATATCACTTTTGGATTTGTGGTTTTTCACAAACTCGTCCTCTAAGAATCTTGCGTTGGTGCTAACAACGATCTTCTGATCCTCAGGACAGTAGAAATAACCACCCTTCGTTTGTCTGGGGTATCCCACAAACAGCATTAGCTTGGACCTGCCTTCTAACTTATCAGGTTCCTTCGACAAAACATATGCCGGACAACCCCACACTCTTATCTTTGACACACTGGGCTTTCGCCCATGCCAGAGTTCCGAGGGTGTTTTAGGAACTGACTTAGAAGGTACCAGGTTCAGCAGATACGCCGCTGTTAGTAACGCGTGGCCCCAAAACGAAACAGGCAAGTTCGCATAACTCATCATAGATCTAACCATTTCAAGAAGAGTCATATTTCTTATTTCCGCCACACCATTCTGCTGAGGAGTGCCTGGTGCGGTCCATTGGGATGTAATCCCATGCTCTGATAAAAACTGCAAGTACTCGTCACTGAGATACTCACCACCACGATCAGATCGTAATGACTTAATGGTCTTGTTTAACTTCTTCTCTACTTCCGCCTTGAATTCCTTGAATTTCTCAAAGCATTCAGACTTATGGTGAAGTAAGTAAACATACCCGTATCTCGAGTAATCGTCAATAAAAGTGACGAAATACTTAAATCCTCCACAAGCTTGCGTGGACATAGGTCCACATAAATCAGAGTGGATCAGTTCCAACACATCCTTTGCTCGAGACTGACTTGCCTTGAAAGGCCTGGTCGTCATCTTTCCCTCTATACAGGATTCACAAACTCGATGTGGAACTACCTGGATTGAATCCAATGTTCCATCATCCACGAGTCTCTTGATCCTCTTTAGATTGATGTGACCTAGTCTCAGATGCCATAGATATGTAAGATCCTCATCAGAAGATGAAAACTTTCTCTTCTTATGATTAAATGAGTTATATGCAGCATTCACGGAAGATTTATGCAAACAAGTTATGATATAAAGAGAGTCTTTCTGTATCCCACGATAGATAACACCGTTATTGCCATTGATAGTAACATGACTATCAAAAATAACTGAAAATCCATCATTAATTAAACAGGAAACAGAAATAAGGTTCCGCCGAAAATCCAGCACATACAAAACATCTCTTAAAATCAAAACATTGTCTTGAAAGCATAATGTAACATCTCCAACAGCTACTGCAGACACACGAGCAGCATTACCCATGGAGATCGTCACCTCATCATCATTCAGCTGCCTTGTCGGCCTGAATCCCTGCAAAGTGTAACAAACATGATCAGTAGCTCCAGTATCCACTACCCACGAATGGGTAGAAACATATGCTAAACATGTTTCCGTTATAAGTGCTAATGACGTACCTTGTCCAACCCGCTTGGTCAGACAATCCTTCTTCTAGTGACCAGTTTTGCCACAACGGAAACACTTGCCCTTCTTCCCCGGTGTCACGGTCTTCTTTTTCCCAGAACTTTTACTTCCAAAGGCTGTCTTCTTGAATTTCTTTCCAATCACTCCTTTAGCACCTTTCGATGAAGCATGGCGACTACCGGAAGAAACCAAGACTGCCTTTTTAGGTTGCATGACTGATTCAGCCGCCATGAGATCACTAAGTAACTCATTGAGAGTATACTCCCTTTTACTCATGACAACATTCAGCCTAAAGTTCTCAAAAGACTTCGGAAGTGAGTTGAGTATGATATCGACCTGGGCTTCCCCGTCAATACCTCCTCCATGCAACGTCAGTTCATCCATGAGATGAGTCATGGAAACAACGTGCTCCCTCACTGAGCTACCATCAGTCATTTTACAACTCACGATTTCCCTCATGAGTTTAAATCTGACAGCTCTATCCGATTCCCCATAAGTAACTGTGAGACTATCTATAATCTCAGCTGCTTTGTCATAGTGCTGATGTTGTTGTTGGAGCACCTTAGACATGGTGGTCATCATGTAGCACTTGACCATATTATTAGACTTGACCCACTAGTCATAGAGGTTCCGCTCCACATCAGTTGACTCAGCAGTAGGGACAGCTGGACAAGGAGTGTTAAGAACATATTTATGTTCCTCTGCAACTAGAATATAATCCAAGTTGCGCTTCCATTCCAGGAAATTCGGACCAGTTAATTGATTTTGTGCCAAGATATTTATGACATTATTCATAGACATATCTGAAAACAATAATTGATTAAAGTAAGTACATACATGCAGAACATTGAAACAAATATGCATTGTAACCTTTTGATAAACCAATACAATTGTTTCCCCCAATTGCCTAGGTGCATCTACTGCAAGCTCCTTTCGAAGACGTTTACAGCAGACCACCTAACCAGACTGCTCTTTGAAGTTCCAGTCTTTAATTTCAATCCATGCCAGGTATTCGCCGGCAAATGAAATTAATAATCGGAGATAAAACTAAGACCATGTTCAACCTATCTGAGCAGGGACATCATTCATGAGTTAGTACTCAGACAACATCTAAGCATTTGACCACAATTCTAACTCTGGAAGTTAAAAGGACGATTTGTCATACGTACTAGACCCATGACGCATGCCTCTTACAATCTTTATTATCTCATTTAAAACAATTCTAGAGAACTTATGAACAAATAAAGTAAGCAGGCTACGGTCGTGTAGACGTCTACTCACTTCACTGTCCACTTCTCACATGTTTAAATGTTTTATTTAGTAATCTCATCTATTAGAACTTATGAACAAATAAAGCAAGCAGGCTACGGTCGTGTAGACGTCTACTCACTTCACTGCCCACTTCTAATAAGAGACCGCATTGTGGAGGTCTTGTTGATTTTAATTAAAAAAATCTTGCTTAGTCTTTTTCTTTCAAAAGGTTCTTATGCGCACAGATTATTTTATGATCCATAAATTATGTCATATCTAAAATTCCATCATATTTCCCAACATGATTCCGGAATTTATAGACATAATTTAATACATAAAATAAATCACATAAATCATGCTTTGAACTGTAAATAATAAAGCAATAACATGCTTTCCAATTATCTACAACATGCTTTAAAAATAAACAATAAAAGCAGTAGCATGCTTTCCTATTATTTACTAGTGCGCACATAATAAATCACATCATACGAGAAAATAATTAAATAAACAAATAAATTTCTCGTGGCCCCTTGATGCAATTACATGGGAAATAAAATTAAATCTATCTATTACAATGATTTAATTTAATACAGATCTTCAAACTGGGCTCCCACTCTTTAATTTGAAATCTGCAATCTTGAACTGGAATAATACAGCAGTTTGGGCTAAGAATTTGTGAACCAGGGTTATCTGGCCCAATAAAATAATTAAATTTAATCTTGGGCCAACCCACATCACAAAAAGGGTTTAGACAACAAATTAGGGTTTCAAAATGTCAAAAACCCTAATTCCAGCCCTAAGGGCCGCCGGGCCCGCGACCCGGCCCGCGCGGCCTAAACCCTAGCTGCCTTGACTGCTCAGCGCCGCCACCTTCTTCACCAGCAACCACCGCCGCCGGAGAACAGACACAGCCCCACGGCCACTGCCGCTCCCCAACGCCGTCAGTCACGCCACCAGCCTGTTCAACTCGGCCCCCGCCCCCTGCTTGTTCAGGAAACCTTAGAGCCGCCGCCCTTCAGCAGGAACCCGACGCTCCACCGTCGGTTGCGCATGAACACGACGCAGCCGCTGCAGACGCCTCCCACCACAAGCCGCCGCGTGCGACAGAAAAAACACAGACGCCTCCCACCGCCGTGCACACCAGCGCACGGCTCTCGCTCGCCCACAGAGACCCACGCCGACCGGAGCCGGCACCACTGTACGTGCAAGGAGGAAGAGACAGGCTGCGGGCTGTTGCTGCGAGGAAGATGACTGCCGCGCGCTGCTACTGCCTGGCAGGTCGAGGGGCGCCGCCGCCAGCCACCGCCGCGCGCCGCCGGCGTGCGGCTGCTTCCTGTTCCAGTCCATCGGAAAACTGCTGCTTTACATTGTCGCTGTTTTGTTCTCTCTTTGTCTCCGGTTTACAGATTGAATAAAAAAAATACAAACAAATAGATCTAGTCTATTACATGATTTTCCTATCAATCTAATCGCAGATTTTCTCGCAATTTAAAACAAAACCAAAAACAATGAGGGGCCACGAGAACAAAAAAACATCCACGACAAAAATAAATCCATCCAAAATAAATTAAATAACATGCATAAACTGTTTGTCAAATTTATTTTCCGACAGAGCCATAAAATACGAACCTGGCTCTGATACTAATTGTAGGAACTGAGTCTACAATAGGCGACATGAATCGCCATTTATTAAAACTCCGGATTCGATTTATGGATATCAAAATAAATGTCATGACAAACAGTGAATGCCCTATGCATGCTCCTATTTAATTTAATTCTTAGATTCAAAGGAATACCTTAGACTCCAAGGACTGATCTATAGATCTAGATCGATGATGGCAATGAAGATGGTGCAGATCTAGATTTGGAATCGATCAAAGCGATGGTGTTCCTACAGATCTGATCTTCTAATCTATTCCCTTTCTCGATCCGGAAATCTGGTGAGGATACTGTTGTTGTGCTAGTAGCTATCAAAATTATACGCAAGTGCACGTATGTCTAAACAAGTAATACATATCTAAGTCCAGATATCGTACCCAAGGGAGTGAAAGTGAATCGTGCACATTCTATTGCTTGTAAATTAATGGTGTTTTGTGATTTCTCCAAACTAAAATAACAAGAAAGCATATAAAATGAAACCAAATAGTGCTAGAACAATTAATACTATTTCTTCCCACAAAATAATCATAAACTAATAGACTATGGTTTTAAAATCGATTATAAAATGCACTCGGGTTATTGACTTTTGTTTATCTCCTCTCCTATATGCTGCAGCATCGTTCAAGCATTTACTCTGATTCTTGCAACCACATTTTTTTTTCTGCCTAGTCTATCGTCATAGCTCTAGATCTACGTTCTCTTGCTAACCTTCATATGTCTATGATAGATTTTGCCTTCAAGCAGTCTACTTTAGAACAGGGGTTCTTGCAAGTCTTAGATTCTATGCATGTCTACACTAGAAATCAAGATTTGACCACGATTCCCTCATCCTAGATATCCTCTCGGTCTCACTAGGCGAGATCTCTACCTGCCACTGTCGTGTTTAGATAGACAAACAAACCAGAATCGAAATCAAACACCAGAGTTAATACGAGAACAACTTCAACATATATTCAAGAAGAAAAACCAGTCAATAACTTGAGCTTAAAAGGTTTAACTCATGCTTACAAAAGATAAAAAGCAAATAACATTCGAGTTCATGTCTACAAACGTCATCCACGTAAAAATATCAAACAAGTTTTGCAAAATAAAGAAACCGTTCGGGATTTTCGCAGCTGCCACTTCTGCTTCTCACGAACACCTCGTTCTCCTTGCTCTCACTCCTATGTTGATCCCCTTCCTTGATTGTATTCCCTCAATGTTGTTGTTCTCCCTGTCCTCTCTCTCTTTTCTCAAAATATCTCCCCTGTCTCCTTTCAGCTTCATCCAGGCCTTACACGTGGCTCCTCAATCTGCCTTCCAGTTCTGACAGTTCTCCCTGGTGACACGTGTCTTGCTTTTGGGACAGGATCTGAAAAGTGCTAAGATCCTGTCTGTTGTGGTCCCGAAGATTCCTCATTAGAGTTCTGGTCATGCTGCTCCTATGCTGCGACATCATATCAACTCTTCTTGCTCTTGTCATGCTCCAGCATAATGAAACCTGTGATACTATTCCAACAATTCCTTTCGCAAAAACTTATGATTAACATAAAACGAAATAATAAACCTAAATTTAACAGACTCACCAATTAACCTACATTTTACCACTTATCCTATAAAACAAGACTATTCTAAGACATAATTAATTAAATTTAACACAAAATAATAACTCTTTAAGAGAGTTATCACTCCCCCAAACTTAAGATGTTGCTTGTCCCCAAGCAACAAAGACTCAAACAAAACAAAAGGATCTTAATTTACATATTCTTGTCTTGGAGCTTTCAGTTCACACCAAAGAAGTAAAGAAGAAAAATTTCATTCATGACTCCTGAGTAATCAAGCTTCAACCACCACAATTTAATAAGTTTAATCAAAGCAATTTAAACTAGCCTGACAATCAAAGCTGCAAAACTTTTCAGCAAGATAGCTAACAAGTGCTACAAGTTTAAACTTAACTTCCATTTCAGCTCTCATGATCATTGATGCCACTGTTTTTTACTACCTTCAAACTTTAGCACATTCTCCACTAATAGAAATTATATCACATCAAGATCAAAAGGTCTTTTTGAGCTTCTAATGTAAGGCTGTGGCTAAGGTAGGAACATTCTGGAAAAAGTGACAAATAGACTTGAGAGGCATGCTATAGGTCTTCCACTTAGGATTTATTCTTGAGATAAAATAGGAAGAACTACAGACTCTTTTCAAACTTAAAAGCTCTTTTTCTAGATGGTTATTTGTCCCATCTAATTTTTCTATTTTTCTTCTCTTTTTTTTTTTAATATATACACATGCTACTTACAGGCTGCAGCATGTTTTATTTACAAACAAGCTCTCAGGCTCCTACATACTCAATCTATTGCATCTCTATCCTTCTCTTATTTTTTCTGACTGCCAAATGGAATAACCTAAGCAAGCCTACCTCTCAAATCAGGGCGAGTGTATGCGAAAATAACTCACATCTTTTATGGTCAGAATCAATGAAAAGGCTCAAGGCTCAAATCTAGGTGCAAAGGTAATTGATATGCAATGAAAAGAACTTCTGCAAGCACAAAGATGAAAAGACTGCCTAAATCATTTCCTAATGTAATTCTCATTCATATTTCGTCTCAAATGGCTTAACATTTTCAGGTAGGTGGCATCTCGCATGTTCTTTTTCTCAGTAAAACTAAAGTACCATTTAAACTAAAGCACGTAGCATATCAGGTTTTCAAAAACCAAACAACTACAGCCTTTGTTCCTCAAGCTAGTCTATCATCCTAAGATTAAACTTGAAAATCTTGGGGGCTGACTCTCAATCACTCAATTATCATTCATGAAATTTCGAAAGAAAGAGATTACTCACACACCCGCATCATTAAGCTCAAGACAAGATAATAGACACACTGTCGATACTTCATAACATTCACTTAAACCATCAACTAAACAAACTAAACATCCATTCAAAATAAAAACATCAACTTAAACCAAACAAACTAAAAACAACGGGTT
The DNA here is from genome assembly GCA_026898455.1 of Plectranthus barbatus. Lineage (NCBI taxonomy): Eukaryota > Viridiplantae > Streptophyta > Magnoliopsida > Lamiales > Lamiaceae > Plectranthus > Plectranthus barbatus. The sequence goes on from JAPKLW010002448.1 coordinate 19,366, forward strand.
CAAACATTCACCCAACACATCCACACAAACACAAATTTAAAAACAGAGTTTTTGTTCAAAAGGTTGAGTTTAGAATTGACCACAGCCTTTAAGTAGGCTTCTTCTTTCCAGCAGCAGACGTTCCTCTCTCAGCTTTCTTGTTTCGCACCTCCTTCACCAATTCTTCGGTTTGAAATTGCATCTCCATCATCATGGTATGGAGGCTCTCAAATTCCTTCAGGAGTTGGGTGCTTTGCTCAGAGATATCATCCAACTTACCCTGCAAAACCTGCACAGAAGACTGGTTAGCGGATAAGAGCTCCACTCCTTCCTTCTTTTGAGAGTTCTCATGCCTTTGACGCAGATATCCGACATTGAAATGAGTTCTCATAGTCTTGCGCGGCTCTTCATCATGAAAGGGGACTCCAGCTTTCTTGCACAGTTCAGATATCAAGGAGGGACAGAAAAGTGGTCCTCGTTCCTTTGAGGCAGAGTAACCAACAACATCAACCAAAAACGGTGCATAGTTGATCGATTCACCCTTCAGAATGGCAGCAATCATCAGGATGCGGTCCTGACCAATGTTGGTGTTATGGGCGGTCGGACTGATCCTGTTTTTCAAAAACTGCAGCCACAAATTTGCCTCTGAATGCAGGAACTTGGAAAGCACATATTTGTTATCTTTCGCCTCATCATTCCAATGTGCTCCTGGGAGTCATACCACCTTCAAGGCATCATCTAACTGCTTCTTTGTGGGTGCAAGGCAGATCTCAATAAACTCATCTGGCTCAGGCGCATGAGTTCCAAATACCTCATGAATGGCTTCGACATTTAACCTCACTTCTTTTCCTCGGACAGTAGCAACAATTTCAGGCCTCTCAGTAGATGGTTGCTCACAGTTTGCATAAAACTCTTTGACCAATGCGATGATGGGGAAAGGCGGTGGAACCACAAAGTTTTCCCACCCCTGCTGCTCAATCTGCTTCATCAAATCTGCAGGTAACACTTTCAGGTTCTTGAAGCCTCTTTCGATTAAAAGCTGCCTTTCCATGACAAACTTCATCCTTTCTTTGTGCAGTCTGGATGAAAACTTGGGAAGGTTGTCAATTTCATCTGGGGTCAAGGCCTTTTCTTCCTCCACTTTCTTCTTTCCCTTCTTGAGTTGCTCTTTCTGATTCACTTGTTCCTTTTTCTGAGACTTGCCAGATGTCTCTCCTTCCTTCACCGCAATGACTTTAATTCTCCTTCCTGTCTTAGGATTTCTTGGGATTGGCTCTTGCTTGCTTGCTGGAACTTCTTCTTCCCTCTTTCTCTTGTTAATTTTCTTTGGTGGTTCCTCCTTTTCTTCCTCTGACTCAACCTCTTCTTCATCAGATTCCTCTTCTTCAGCCTCTGACTTCTCTGACTTTTCTTCGAGTTCCTCCTCATCCGATGCTTGCTCTTCTGATGCAGCAGCATCACTCTCTCCTGAATTCTGCTCACCTTCAGACTCGGTTTCCGCTTCCTCACTCTTTTGACTTGCTCCTTCTTCCTCTGCATCTTCAGTTTCTTCATTCTCGGAAATTTCCTCCTCAGATTGCTTCTTATCCTCGACTTTCTTTTGTCTCGATTCTCTTGCTGGGGTGACTGATTTCTTGGGTTGGACTTTTGAAGTTGGCTTCTTTTGCTCTTTCTGGGCTGCACTTGACTCTTTCTTCTTCGTGCTTGAGGCAGATGGGGTAGCCTTCTTACTTCTTGCTGATTTTTCTCTTTCTACTTCAATCAGTCGTAATTGTTCAGTAGCATAAACCAATTTCTTCAGACCCTCTTTCTCCCTCTTTGATTTCTCAGATTGCACCTCCTTCTTTGCAACAGATGCTTCCTCATCGGGCACCTCCACAGGATTGTCTGCGCTTGTTTTCGGAAGTTTTGCATTCCTACTGGCCATAGTTGCAACTGCAGTTTGGCTAGACCTCCGCACTGGCGTTCCTGAGGTTTTCCCTTTCTTCTCAGAACTAGGGATCAAACTTTCTTCCACTGATCCAGGCTTTCTCTTCGCAGGTTGTTTAGTCTTCATCTTTGAAGTTTCTGTACCCAACCCACTCAGAGAGTAAGCACTAGATATCTTTTCAAACACAATGTACAAATGAATTTCCCCATTTCTAACAAAAATAACCTATCTCACAACAATTCATCCAAGCAAGGAAAATACCCTCCCCCAAACTTTATGCTTCAGTAAAAATTCAGAAAGTTTGGCTCACAGACTCAAGAAAAATGATAGGTTTAAGTAATTTCCCTTACTCGAATCTAAATTTTCAAGCAACCCTAGAACGAAAACAAATTACCCTTTTTCAGCCTCGCATGCGTAAAGCATAACAATTTTTTTTTAGCCCTAAGAATCGACTACCCATCACAATGTCACATTCCTTTACAACTCTCAGATATAGAATTCAAACAAAGCTTCGCATAAATTTCAGAGAGACAAATTTTTCAACACAAATTCCAGAAAACTAAGTTTCACATTACCGTTGGCTGCATGTTTCCTCATGTTTTCTCTCTAATTACCATTCACAATGTCAACAAACAACAAGAGAGAAAGAGTACTTACATTGGCTATTTAACCTCACAGTCCTTGGGCTTTTCTTGCTTTGCTTGTCGTTTTCTTCTTTCAAATACCCAAAATGGTGATGTTTCTTTTTGATATTTCAGAATTATAAAGCAGAAATGATATAAACAGAAAATAGAAACCATTTCGACTTCCTTTGAAACGACACAATATAAAATTTAAAAACTTAATTGCCACAAATAACCTGCCAAAAAGTGAGTCTGCCTTCGGTGACATCAGCAGCAGTTCATCAACGGTTATTTGCCTTCCATGTGTCCTTCTCTGCAATGAGAATTTGAGATTAGAGCGCAAAAATTGTTTCTTTCCTTTTTTTTTAATTTATTATAATAAAACTTAAAACACATTCTAAATCATATAATAATAACTTTACGTTACTCTAATGCATGAAATTTAACTACCTATAATATAGAAATCATGCTATTTACATGTTGTAGCAATCAGAGATAAATACTACTAAACTAAAAAAGGCAGAAATAATAAAATGCAATAAATTTAAGATATTACTCCCTGAACCATTTTTTATGCCATTTTGACGAAATTCCTTCCAATGGTTCAGGGGCTCCGATGCTTAAGGCTCTTCAATGGAAATGAAAGCCTTCTCCCTGTTTATGCTTCCTCCATGATAATGCTTCACCCTAGCTCCATTTACTTTGAATGTTTCTCCAGTATCCTCATTCTTCAAATCCACTGCTCCATGTGGATATGCCTTGACCACTACAAAGGGTCCTGACCACCGAGATTTCAGCTTCCTTGGAAATAACTTCAGCCTGGAGTTGAACAATAAAACCTTCTGTCCTTCTTCAAATTTCCTCTCAGAAATCCTTTTGTCATGCCATTTCTTAACCTTCTCTTTGTACAACTTGGCATTTTCATATGACTGCAACCTCAGTTCATCAAGCTCATTCAACTGCAAAATCCTTCTTGCACCACTGCATTTTGGATCCAAATTCAGCTTCCTTGTTGCCCAATATGTTTTATGTTCTAACTCCAAAGGTAAGTGACAAGCCTTCCCAAAAACCAACCTATACGGTGACATTCCCAAAGGAGTTTTATAAGCAGTCCTGTAGGCCCAGAGTGAATCATCTAGGTGCTTAGACCAATCCTTCCTGGTCACATTCACCACCTTCTCAAGGACACTCTTCACTTCCCGGTTAGAAAGCTCTACTAGCCCATTAGTTTGTGGATGATAAGCTGTGGAAACTCTGTGGGTAACATTATACTTAGCCAACATTGCAGACAAACTCTTATTGATGAAGTGAGTGCCTTCATCACTGATTAAAACTCTTGGTGTACCAAATCTGGTAAAAATGTTTTTGTGGAGGAACTTCATTACTGTAGCTGAATCATTGCGGGCACAAGCACATGCTTCAACCCATCTAGACACATAATCTACTGCCAGTAAAATATACTCATTCCCAAAAGACATTGGAAATGGACCCATAAAATCCATTCCCCACACATCAAACAGTTCTACCTCGATTATGTTGTTCAGTGGCATTGCATTTCTAGCAGGCAAGTTTCCAACCCTTTGACATCTATCACAATTCTTCACAAATGAGAATGAATCCTTAAAAATAGTGGGCCAAAAGAAACCTGACTGAAGAACTTTTGCAGCTGTTCTCTGTCCTCCATAATGTCCTCCGTATGCTGCAGCATGGTAGTCTGCCAAAATTGCCTGCATATCTTTCTCTGGTACACACCTCATAAAAATCTGATCTGATCCTTGTCTGTACAGCATTGGATCATCCCAATAATAGTACTTTGTGTCATGAAGAAACTTTTTCAACTGCTGCCCCTTGACTCCATAAGGTTTCCTCCCAGTAGCCAAATAGTTAGCTATATCAGCATACCATGGGACTTCCTCTTCACATCTCATCAGCTGCTCATCTGGAAATTTATCATTTACTTGCTCAATCTCTTCTTCTCCATTTAGGTTTTCCAGTCTGGAAAGGTGGTCTGCTACTTGATTTTCAGTTACTTTCTTGTCTCTGATCTCAATATCAAACTCTTGTAATAGCAATATCCATCTGATTAACCTCGGCTTGGCATCCTTCTTGGCCATTAGATACTTGATTGCTGAGTGGTCTGTATAAACAATTACTTTGGACCCCACCAGATATGATCTGAATTTGTCAAAGGCAAACACCACAGCCAACAACTCTTTCTCTGTGGTTGTGTAATTTCTCTGAGCTCCATCAAGGGTTCGACTTGCATAATAAATCACCCTGAATATCTTCTCCTTTCTCTGCCCCAAAGCTACTCCTAGAGCATAATTGCTAGCATCACACATAAGTTCAAATGGGGCACTCCAATCTGGTGGTTGCATAACTGGTGCAGAAATCAGAGCAGATTTCAGCTTCAAAAATGCCTCCATACATTGTGGGGAAAATTCAAACTTCCTATCTTTCTCAAGAAACTCAGACAAAGGCTTTGCAATTTTTGAAAATTCTCTTATGAATCTTCGATAAAACCCTGCATGCCCCAAAAAACTCCTAACTGCCCTGACTGAACTTGGTACTGCCATCTTTTCTATCACCTCAATTTTGGCTGGATCAACTTCCATTCCAGCTTTTGATATCTTATGTCCTAAGACTACTCCTTGTTGTGCCATGAAACAACACTTTTCCCAATTCAGCACCAACTGTGATTTCTCACATAGTTTCAAAACTTTTTCTAAATTCTCCAGACAAACTTCAAAATCTTTCCCAAATACTGAGAAGTCATCCATAAAAATTTCCAATCCATTATCGATCATCTCCGAGAAAATAGCAATCATGCAACGCTGAAATGTTGCTGGAGCATTGCATAATCCAAAAGGCATCCTCCTAAAAGCAAATGTCCCATAGGGACAAGTAAATGTGGTTAGTCCTTGATGTTCTGGAGCTATTGCTATCTGATGATAACCTGAATATCCATCCAAAAAGCAGTAAAACTCTTGTCCAGCTAGCTTATCCAGCATCTGATCTACAAATGTTAAAGGAAAGTGATCCTTCTTTGTTGCATCATTCAACTTCCTGTAGTCGATACAAATCCTCCATCCAGTTACTGTCCTCGTAGTAATCATCTCATTGTTCTCATTTTGAACCACTGTGACTCCTCCCTTCTTGGGAACACATTGCACAGGACTTACCCAAGAACTATCGGAAATGGGAAATATAATCCCTGCATCCAACCATTTAATCACCTCTTTCTTCACTACTTCTTTCATATTGGGATTCAGCCTCCTCTGTGGCTGGATAGAGTTCTTACTTCCCTCCTCTATCAAAATTTTATGCATGCAGATTGTAGGACTTATCCCCTTGATGTCAGAAATAGTCCATCCTATTGCTCGCTTATGCCTTTTCAGCAGTTCCAACAGACTTTGCTCATTTTCCTCCTTCAGATTTGCTGCTATGATCACAGGTAATGTATCTGATTCTCCCAAGTAAGCATATTTCAAGTGAGCAGGTAAAGGTTTTAGGATTAATTCTGGAGGTTCCTCCATAGAAGACTTGGTCTCTTTTATTTCTCTAGATAACAGATCCAATGGCTCAAATGGTTGCCGAACTCCCCCAAACTTTTGCCCTTGCTCTACCCATGCTGCAGCTTCACTTGGTTATTCCTCAGCATCATCTTCCTTCCCAGAATGATTTTCCTCAAAATATTCCTCTATTGCTGACTCCAGTACCTCTACAGAAAAACATTCCTCAGAATCATCATGAACCTTCATGGCATTAATCAAATTGAAAGTAGCTTGTTCATCTTGTACTCTCATGATCAACTCCCCTTTCTCTACATCAATCAGTGTCCTTCCTGTAGCAAGAAATGGTCTTCCCAGGATAATTGGCACTTCCCTGTCTGCTTCATAATCCAGAATAATAAAATTTGCAGGGAAGATAAACTTATCTACCCTCACAAGCACATCTTCGATCTTTCCTTCGGGGTGTACAGTGGATCTGTCTGCTAACTGAAGAGAGATGGTAGTAGGTCTTGAAGGAACACGCCGGTGAAGGCGGTTCGTCCCCACGATCGATGTTGGTTACCAAACGTACACATACATGGTTTAATTAAAATAAATCAACTAGATCAGTGATTACCTTACCAGATCTACAGATCTAGAGAATGATTCCACTGGAGATCTTCTAGCCTGTGTCCCACGAACCACGATCGGATACCGGGTGGACAGCAATCCTCCGAATCGTAGATGCCAATCCAAAACACTAGATCTACGATGTTTGAGAGAACTAAACCCTAATCGTCGCTCAACACATGAGCTTATGAAAAATGACAACTTAGACAACTAGGGTTTTTCTCTCAACATAAGATCCTATTTATAGGCATCTTCTAGGGTTTCTAGTTGGGCCAGGCCAGAGATCTCTAGAAGGTATAGGATTGGGCCTCCCATAAGTCCAAACACATATATTCAGCCCAGAATATAAATTGAACTTATAACATTAATTCATTCCACTAGAGAATTAATGTTGCAACTGCCATCCTATCCCGATGTGAATCAGGGCTTCTATTTGACTTAATTAATTCCCCGTGTTTAAGATAACCGCACATCCATTAATTAATTAAAAGCTCTGACAGCATTAATTAATTAATATCTTAATCCTTAAGTAGTACCCGCTCAACATTATTATCGTATCGGAATAAATTCCACCTGCAGGGTTTAATACGATAAAACTTATGAACTCCTTAAGGGGATGTCATCAACCTGGATGTCCAGGACACGGTGCCCTAATGTGACTATATAAACACATACAAATAATGTTGTTACCCAAGATACGGAGCATATTGAATCATCATTTTGATTCTCACCCATGGTAAGTCAAAGTAACAAACAATCATTTGCATATATCTAAATATCACATCTAGGGTTAAGAATTATCAAAGTCGCCGAGACCTTGGTTCTTCATAGAGTCAGGACAGAAGAACATGTCTCACCGCGATCCATTCAATGCGACACCACGCACTAGCATAAACTAATAACCAAGACTAGTTATCTCAAGTTTATACTACAACCTAAAACGATAGTTTATCCAGAACTATCTCAGTTGTGAATACGTTTTATATCTTATAAGGAACCCAACAATGCGATCTTCAGTGGGACGACGCACCCACTACATTGTCTACAATATAAGATAAGTGGATATACATGCAATCATGAGATTGCAACAAAGTGATAACGTTTGTTTCAGTTATTTACAGGAGATTAAGTACATGACAAAACTCGCTTAAAAGTTCGCTTTACTGTATACTCTAACAATCTCCCACCTATACTAAAGAGAAACTTTTAGTATACACCATGTCATTACAAATCTCCCACTTAGACTTAAAGTGTAGCTGCAATGTATCGTTAACCAAAACCCTCTACGTGTTTTCCGAAGATCTGAGTTTCCAAAGTCTTCATGAAAGGATCAACCAGGTTATACAACGACACAAATTTTCCACAGCCACGTTACCTCTCTTTAGGATACCTCGTAAAATGTGGTACTGTCTCTCTATGTGTTTACTTTGCCACATGGGCTCTAGGTTCTTTCGAGTTTGCTACTGCACCAATGTTGTCACAACAAATTGTGATACACTTTGGCATACTCATAATCACCTCCAAGTCCAACAAGAAGCTTCTAAGCCAGACAGCTTCTTTGGCAGCCTCTGAGGCAGCCACGTAATATGGCTCCACCTCCCAAGGTAAACACATAACCCGAGGTTAACTTTCTCATATCTCTATTAGCTTAAAATCTGAATCTGAATAACCCAAAGGGGTCAGACTGTCTAATAGGTAAACTAACATATAATCTCGAGTTCATTTCAGATACTTGAGAACATATTTTACCGCAGTCCAGTGCCCCAGACCTGGGTTAGATTGATATCTTGCCACGATGCCAACTGCACAGTAGATATCATGTCTAGTATAGAACATAGCATACATAAGGCTTCCTACTGCCGAAGCTTAAGGAACCTTAGCAATCTCATCTATCTTGTCTGGCATTTTAAGACACATGTCTTTAGATAGATAAACTCCATGTCATAAAGGTAAAAATCCTTTCTTGGAGTTTTGTATGCTATACAGGGCAATAACAGTGTTGATGTAGGAAGCTTGGTACAAATGCAATATTCTCTTACATTGATCATGAATGATCTTTATACCAAGAATGTACATAGCATTTCCAAAATCTTTCATCTGTTACTGTTTAGACAGCCACACCTATGTAGGGTTTTTTTACGTGAACCGAATCACCAAAACCAAAACTGAACCGGATCGATCTATGGATATTGCTCACAATTAAATTCTCAAAACCCTAGCATGCTCCTATGAATTTAATACAAGATTGTGGATCAAGAGATTTACCTTAAATCCGTAGTGTCTGTACCGATCTTTTGCGTTTGAATTCCAGAATCCAATTCAACCACGCAATTCGATTTAATCTGCGGAAACAGAAATTAGAACCCTAATTTCTTGATTAAATTCGAAAAATAGAAAGAGAAGAGAAGAGAAATCTGTTCTCCAGATCAGATCTTCAGGGCTGTGTCCCAATGCTGTTCAGATCTACTACTGGTGAGGACTCCGTAGATATGTACTCTGAGCAGGACCAGAATCGAAATTCTCCTCCTAGTTCACCAAAATCGGTGCCTCCCTCTCTCTCTCTAGGGTTAGTGTGTTTCAACTGTGTTATGACTTATGAGAGAGAGCTGTCTATTTATAGACCTAGGGTTAGAAACCTTAATGGGCCATTTTGGGCTCAATTCAACATATTTAATTGGGCCAGACTTGGGACCTAATGCAAATAATAAAGTGGGCCTATAAATTAATTAATTCCCATGTCCACAACCCAGGACACAATTAATTAATTAATATTAATTCTTTTTCACCACAGAATTAATACTGACCTACCCCTTTATTACCACGTTATGAGAACGGGTTGCATTAATTGAGAATCCCCATATTTAAGGTTACCGGACATCCATTAATTAATCGGAGCCTCTGACAAGCTCTAACTACAATTAATTAATATCTTATAATTCCTGAGTAGTACCACTCAAACCTTATCACTCGTGCCTGAACTTAATCAGCCTGCAGGACTTTGGCACGATGAATGTTATTGAGCTCCTCAGGGAATGTCCCCATCCTATTACTCGGATATGGTTACCTAAGTTCAGTCTCAGGCGGTACTACACGAACTGCTATTACCCAAGATGTGGATATACGAGCACGTTACTCAGGCTCTCCACCATGGCAAGTCAAAGCAATAGTCAACCCGTGCAAACCCCTGAACCTTCGTTAGGGTTTGGACTCAATCAATATAACGAGATCTTTTATTCGCTGATGTCAGACAGACGAATATATCTCACTGCAGTCCATCAATACGCCAACCAGTATGTCAAGTAACCAAGACAGACTACTTATTCCGACAATGCCGCAGCCATCCGGACAGACGTATCCTCATACGCTGTCTCGGCTGTGATCAGGTTTATGTCTCACTAGGTCAAGTGATCGTCCTGTCTTCTGCGATCTACAACACGCCGTATGATCGTCCCTATAGGTGAGACAAGAGGATACCATTGTTCATACATGTACGATTGTTAACAGATAGGAGAAATAAACCGTTGTATACTTATTATAATAAATGCTTTCAATATACAAAACCCATCAATCTCCCACTTATACTCAAAGCATAACTAAGCTAATACAGAGTATACAGTCCGTCTATCTAATCTGCTGTCACTTTAACCACTATCAGTGGTCGGCATCCACCTCAGACCCAGCTCACGAATATGTCTTTCGTAAACTTTCTGCGGCAAGCTCTTTGTAAATGGATCAGCAAGATTGTCAGCAGTGTCAATCTTCTTAATCAGCACATCGCCCCTCGATACAATTTCTCGTATGATATGGTACTTTCTCTCTATGTGTTTGCTTACCCTGTGAGACCGCGGTTCCTTTGAGTTAGCCACTGCACCAGAGTTATCAAAATAAATTGTGATGCTCCTCGGCAAACTCGAAATCACGCCCAACTCTAAAAGGTAGTTCCGGAGCCACACCCCCTCTTTCGAGGCGTCGGAGGCGGCGACATATTCCGCCTCCATGGTGGAGTCAGCAATGCATTTCTGCTTTGAGCTCCTCCAAGATACAGCTCCACCTCCCAGGATAAACACATAACCTGAGGTCGATTTCTTCTCAACCTGGTCCCCTTGGAAATCCGAGTCTGTATAACCCACAGGGCACAGATCCTCACATTGATAAACTAGGCAGAAATTCCTAGTTCTTTTCAAATACTTGAGGATATGCTTTACAGCAGTCCAGTGCGCCTGTCCAGGGTTAGACTGATATCTTGCTACCATGCCAACGGCATAACAGATATCTGGCCTAGTACACAGCATCGCATACATGAGACTACCCACTGCCGAAGCATATGGTACAAGACTCATCTCGTCTTTCTCTCGCTGTGTCTGAGGACACTGCCCACTAGAAAGACGAACGCCATGTCGGAAAGGCAGCAAGCCTTTCTTGGCGAGTTGCATGGTGAACCGGGCTATCACAGTATCCACATAGAACGCCTAGGATAAGCTCAACATTCTTCTTTTACGATCTCGTAAGACCTTAATCCCAAGAATGTAGCCAGCTTCACCCAGATCCTTCATTTGGAACTGTTTGGATAACCAAACCTTGATTTTGGACATCACTCCCTCGTTGTTTCCAAATAGGAGTATGTCATCAACGTATAGTGCAAGGAAGACCACGCTCCCACTGACACAAAGTCGATAAACACAACTTCCGTTTTCCAACTGTGCAAATCCATATGATTTAATCACATCGTTGAAACGTAAGTTCCACGACCTTGAAGCTTGCTTAAGTCCATACAAGGACTTCCTAAGCTTCCAGACAAGATGTTCTTCGCCCTTGCTTATGTAACCCTCGGGTTGCTGCATATAGATGTCTCTACCTTCTTCAAGGTAACCGTTTAGAAAAGCGGTTTTGACATCCATCTGCCAGATCTCGAGGTCCATATGCGCAGCTATGGCAAGGAGTATCCGGATGGATTTGAGCATGGCTACGGGTGAAAGGTTTCGTCATAGTCAATGCCCTCTTTCTGACTATAACCCTTTGCCACCAGCCTGGCCTTGAAAGTCGTGATCTTTCCATCCGCCCCTTTCTTTCTCTTGTATACCCATTTGCACCCTATGGCCCTAAAGCCATCCGGCAAATCAGTTTTCTGGTATACATCCATAGCAGTTATGGATTCAATTTCAGAATCCATGGCGACACGCCATTTGGCAACATCCTTGTCCTGCACTGCCTCTTTGTAAGTCAGTGGGTCAGAGTCCTCATGTCCGTCTTCCAGGCTCAAGTCCGAAGACTCACCCACGAACATGTACCTTTCCGGTTGGAAAATAACTCTCCCACTGCGACGAGGCATCGGTGCCGTGTCAGTAGTAGGTGCAGTGACTTGTGGTCCTGCACCTTGCACTGAAGAACGTGTTTGTGGTGCTGTACCTCTCACAGGTGCACCCACATCAACACGTTCCCCTTCCCTTGGAATTGCATTCTCGTTCTCAATTTCTTGAAGAACGATATCACTCCTTGACTTGTGATTACTCACATACTCGTCCTCCAAGAATCTAGCGTTGGTGCTAACAACGACTCTTTGACTCTCAGGACAGTAAAAGTAACCACCTTTCGTTTGCCTGGGATACCCTATGAACAACATTACTTTTGACCTGCTTTCTAATTTATCAGGTTCCTTCGACAGTACGTGTGCCGGACAACCCCATACTCTAAACTTGCACAAACTAGGTTTGCGACCAAGGAAGAGCTCAGAAGGCGTCTTAGGAACTGATTTAGAAGGCACCACATTAAGCACGTAAGCTGTTGTCTCCAATGCGTAGCCCCAAAATGAAATTGGTAAGTTTGCATAACTCATCATTGATCTTACCATCTCTAGAAGAGTCCTATTTCTTCTTTCAGCCACACCGTTTTGCTGGGGAGTACCCGGTGCAGTCCATTGGGATGTAATCCCATTTTCTGACAAATACTGCAGGAACTCGTTGCCGAGGTATTCGCCACCGCGGTCAGATCGCAGTGACTTGATAGTTTTCCCGACCTTCTTTTCTACCTCAGCCTTGAACTCTTTGAATTTCTCAAAGCATTCAGACTTGTAGCGAAGCAGGTAAACATATCCGTACCTTGAGTAATCGTCAATGAAAGTGACGAAGTACTCGTACCCTCCATGAGCCTGCGTGGACATCGGTCCACATAAGTCAAAATGGATCAATTCCAACACTTCCTCTGCTCGAGACTGACTAGCCTTGAAAGGCCTAGTTGACATCTTGCCCTCGATGCAGGATTCACAGACTTGATAAGGTACAGCCCGGACTAGGTCCAATGTACCGTCATCTGCAAGTCTCTGAATCCGCTTCAAGCTGATGTGACCCAGTCTCAAGTGCCAGAGATATGTAAGATCCTCATCAGAAGAAGTAAGTTTCTCTTCCTAGGATTATCAATTACGGATGAATTACATGCAATATAAAGGACATATTTGATCGAAGTAACATAAAGAGTATAAATCAACACAACGGATAACATTGTTACTGCCAATGATAAAATCATAAATAACAAATATCCATAAAAGGTTGATAAAATTTGTCATGCCGATAAACCACGGCCCACAAATAAACTCTCAAATGTACTTAATTCATCAAAACATAAAGAAAAGAAAACTCCATGAAGCTCCGTCATAAAACGTTGCCTTCATCCAGTTTGGTATCTTCTTGCCATCTCTCACCAGCCTTGTCGGCACGGTCCCCTGCAAAGTACAACAACATGATCAACAAGTCAGTGCTTATAGCTCTGGAAGAGCAACAACTAACTCTAATCATGCTTGCAGTTATACAAGCAAAATGGCATACCTTGTCTAGCTTTGTTGGCTTGACAATCTTTCCTCCAATGTCCTTTCTTACCACACCTGAAGCACCTGTCCCTTTCAGTCGCCACCTTAGGCTTTTTCCCAGCCCCACCATCCTTCACAGTTGTCTTCTTGGCCCATTTCTTAATCCCTTTCTTCCGCTTCATACTTTTCGGTACAGCAGAGAGATTACCAGAAGTGGCCAAGGCAACCTTCTGAGGGTTCATGACCGATTCAGCTGCCATCAAGTCATTGAGTAACTCGTTAAGAGTATACTCTTTCTTGTTCATGACAACATTCAGTCTAAAACTCTCAAAGGACTTGGGTAGAGAGTTCAGTATGATATCGACCTTAGCCTCAGCGTCGATACCTCCACCATGCACTGTCAGTTCATCCATGAGGTGAGTCATGGTAACTGATAAGCTCATATTTATACTCACTTATCTATATTTTTCTCCATTGTTTCAAGTGATTTATGTTATGTTTTTACTTATTTCTGTGCATGAGTCTATTTTGGAGGGTGTTATGCCTTTGATGGGTGATTTTTGCAGGTTTTAGGCCAAATTCATTGGAAATCCGTACCGTTAGCAGATGATGTTCAAAGGAACAGTCACGACTTCTTCCACAGATGGAATCTGAGCTAATGGAGCACATGGATGTAAAGATCTTTGAATTATCTTTCCAACGCAACTGGAATCGGGTCAATCGGAGTTCGGAAGCAAAAGTTATGGCCAAAACCGTGAGACTGCGCAGACAGATGTTTCTGTGTCGAGAGACAGGATTTGTGTCGACCGAAACAGAGGTCAAAACATTCCTGTCGACCGACAGGATTTGTTTCGATCGACACAGAAGCCCGAAAAAGCTATTTTGGGCCTGTTTTGGCAGTTTTTGCTATTTTTACCCAATACTCAAATTAGGTCTTTTTCCCCCTCTATAAATATGAACTCTTAGGCACGAAATTATATCTTCTTTTCTCTGTTTTTGCTGAATACATTGGAGTTTTTCAAGACATTGAAGGTTCCTATTTTATTTGTAAGTCAATTAATTAAATGTTTCTTTATTTTCTAGTCATGATTTGTGGCTAGAACCCTAAACAGGTTCTAGGGTTATGATTTCTTTTCTGATGCATGTCTAATTGATATCAACTCATATAGCATGGATTAATTCTCTGATTTAATTTTATAATCTAGATTAAAAGAAGGACCGAGAGGTAAATTGAGATCTAGGTTTATAGTTAATAATTGATGGATCGAGAGATGAAAATTATTAACAGGAAGAGAGAATTAATTGTGTTTGTTTTCTGTCTCAAAAGGAAGAAACCTACATAGGAATAATTAGATAATTATGAGATTGATTAATTTGGTGTTCTTGAGACCGAGAGGAGATAGTCACTAATTAATAATCTAGGATTTAATTGTCTGACAAAGGAATTTAATCCACAAAAATCTATTTTTTCCCCATTGCTGAGTTGATTGATATTGCATGTTGATGATTAGATTATCTGCCCTAGGATCTGTGTTTTCTTTAATTGCTTTCAAAACCCTTTATTTTCTGCATTTGTTATCTTTAAATACCAAAACAAAACTCCTTTTTCCATTTCCTCAAACATCTATGATTTATTAATTATAGCTAGTACTTTGGATTTATCGTTGTACAGTCCCTGTGGGATCGACCACCCTACGGGTGTAAAATTATTATTTGCTCGCTGTTTCTACAGTTATCAAATTGGCGCCGTTGCCGGGGAACTGTCAGATTTATCTGAATATTAGTTTATTTTAAGATCTGATGGATTGAGGCTGTATATTTATTTTTATTGTTATTCCCTGTTTTATTTTTGTTTTTGAAGTTTCTTTGTTTTTAATTTCGTTTTTAGTGTGTTGGTTTTGATTTTTGGTGTTGATTTTTTGTTTTTGTTGTTTTGCTGTTTTTTCTGATTTTTGCCTCTGTTTCGACCGACAGGATTCCTGTCGACCGAAACAGAAGCAGGAATCTTTATGTCAATCGACAGGCCCTCTGTCGATCGACACAGTTGCTGATTTTCTGTTTCTTTAGTTTTCTTGCAGGTTTATGAACACAAGGGCCCAGGGCAAGCCACTCGAGACTTTTGACCCAGAAATCGAGGCCACCGTCAGAAAAAGGAAGGGAAAAGCCAAGCAAACCACTGAAACCATCATGGCAAGTCCGAGCCACTCCGATGGGGAAACTGAGAACGACCAGCCGTTGATTACTGCGGAGAATGCCCTACTGTTGGTCCATGAAGTCAATCACATGAAGGATGTCATGAGGCAACTCCTGGAGGAAAGGGAAGCAGAAAGGCGCGAGGCCGAAAGAAGAGACAGAGAGAGAGCCCGGAGAGAGGATTCCGACGATGAGGATCCCAATGCTATGGCCAAGAAGTACA
Source organism: Plectranthus barbatus (assembly GCA_026898455.1). Lineage (NCBI taxonomy): Eukaryota > Viridiplantae > Streptophyta > Magnoliopsida > Lamiales > Lamiaceae > Plectranthus > Plectranthus barbatus. Next base: position 35,234 of record JAPKLW010002448.1, read on the forward strand.
GACCACAGCCCGGGAATGAGGGATTTGTTATTGGCATCACCGCCAATAACTTTGAACTCAAGACTGGCTTGATTCAGATGGTTCAGCAGAACCAATTCGGGGGCCGAGTAGTGGAGGATCCGTACACCCACCTCAGGATGTTCGTGGAGGTGTGTGATACCATCAAGCAGAATGGAGTCTCTCGGGATGTGATCAGGCTTCGTCTGTTCCCCTTCTCACTTAGGGATCAGG
>JAPKLW010002448.1:45830-86705 GCA_026898455.1 Plectranthus barbatus
AGACAGACGAATATATCTCACTGCGGTCCATCAATACGCCACCTCTGCGTACCAGCATGTCAAGTAACCAAGACAGACTACTTATTCCGACAATATCGCAGCCATCCGGACAGACGTATCCTCATACGTTGTCTCGGCTGTGATCAGGTTTATGTCTCACTAGGTCAAGTGATCATACTGTCTTCTGCGATCTACAACACGCCGTATGATCGTCCCTATCGGTGAGACAAGAGGATACCATTGTTCATACATGTACGATTGTTAACAGATAGGAGAAATAAACCGTTGTATACTCATTGTAATAAATGCTTTCAGTATACAAAACCCATCAACCTATACGTCCGAAAATACCCTCAAGTTGTTGCCAATAAGAAGATATCATCTACGTACAGTACTAAGAATACCACAACGTTTCCATTGCTCATTTTTGTACACACAACTTTCATCTTGACATTTTTCAAATTCAAGGATTTGATTGCCTAGTCAAAACGAATGTTCCAAGATCTAGAAGTTTGTATAAGTCCATAAAGAGACTTCTTTAACTTCCAAACTAGATGCTCTTAGCATTTCCTTACATAACCTTCAGGTTACCGCATATAAATGTCTTCATTCAGATTTCCATTAAGGAAAACTGTCCTAACATCCATTTGCCAAACCTTAGAGTCCATGTAATTTGCTATGGATAAGAGAATACAGATCGACTTTAGCACGGCTACAGGAGAGAAATTATCATCATAACTGATTCTCTCTAATTGAGTGAATCCCATCGCCACCAACCATGCTATAAAGGCGATGACCTTTCCGTCAGATCCTCTCTTATACCTATAGACCCATTTACACCTAATGGCTATATTGCCTTTAGGAAGGTCAGAAGGTCGTACACATCCATAGCATCTATAGATTCAATATCAGAATCTACAGACTTGTGCTAAGACATCGCATCTACATCTTGAATTGCCTCTTTGTGAGTTCAGGGATCGTTCACTTCATGTACAACAATGTGGACCAAGTCCGAAGACTCTCCTACATCCATGAAATGATTAGCTTGAAAAAACTCTCCCACTACAACAAGGCAGTACCTGTGTAGGTACACCAGAGTCAACACGTTGTGCAGTCTCTTGTGGTATAACACTTAGTACACTCGGTGTACAATTGTCTCCTCTCAACTTATTAAGAATGATCTTACTCTTGGATTCATGCTCACTTATATAGTCTTCCTCCAAGAATCGGGCATTGGTATTAGCCACCACCCTCTAATTCCTTAGGACTATAAAAGTAACCGCCTTTCGTACCCTTAGGATATCCTATAAACAACCGTACTTCCATTCTAGGTACCAACTTATCGACTTCCTTATCCAACATATATGTTGGGCAACCCCAAACCAGAATATGGTTTTAAACAAGGCTTTCGCCAAGCACACAATTCTATTGGAGTCTTTAGAGTCAATTTAGAATGTACTAATTTCAGAAGATACGCCGTTGTTTCTAAGGCATAACCCTAAAACAAAAGTAGGTAAAGTGGCATAACTCATCATCGACCTCACCATCTCCAAAAAGAATTATGTTTCTTCTCTCTTCTACGCCACCTCGTTGCGGAAAATCAGGCGTAGACAGTTGAGATGTAATCTCGTTATCCAATATGTATTGCCTAAATTCAGCACTGAGGTATTAGAAACTACAATAAAATCGTAGTGACTTGATACTTTCACCTTTTCGATTCACCACTCCAGTCTTAAATTCTTTGAACTTGTCAAATCATTCAGACATGTGGTGGATCAAGTAAATATATCCAAACCTTGAGTAATCATTCATGAATTTCACGAAATACTCAAGACCACCTCTTGCTTGAATAGACATAGGCCCACACAAATCAGATTGAATCATTTTCAACATATCATTGGCTTTAAACCCATAGCCTTAAAAAGACTTAAATGTCATCTTATTCTCCAATTAGGATTCACAGACCGAATATGGTTCAACTTGGAGAAATTCCAATGATCCACGACTTATCAGTCTTTGGATCCTAGTCAGATTAGCATGACCCGGTTTTAGATGCCAAATATATGTTTGATTCAACACAGAAGAAACTATCCTTTTAAACGATGAATATGCATGAGTTTCAGTTGCAGAACGATATACACAAGTAATAGTATATAAGGAGATTTCCAACATGCCAGAACAGATAAAAGAGTTATTTCTCATAATAACATCATCGTTATTAAAAATAACTGAATATCCATCCAGAAACAGTTTTCAAAGCAGAAAATAAATTCTTTCGAAAACTAGGCACGTTTAAAACGTCCTTTAATACCACAACACAATCAAAAAAAAAAAGATTAAGTGTCTATCTCCCACTGCAACAACCACCACTCTAGTAGCATTCACCAAGCTTACGGTAATCTCGCCTTCATTAGTTGTTTTGTCTGCATGAAACCATGCAGAGAAAAACAAACATGATTAGTGGCACCAGTACCTACTATCCAAGAGATAGTAGAACAGGCCACAAGACATGTTTCCACAACTAAAACAGAAGACATAGGCGAGTTACCCTACATTAAGAGGGGACAATTATATCTGTGATGCCCAGATTGGTTGCATTAGTAACACTTTCTCTTTAGTTTCATGACACCACCAAAAAGTGTCATACCACCAGAAAGTATTACTTATTTGCTCCCACTGCTCCCACTGTTCTTTTTCTTTTGTGGCTTCTTCTTCTTACCGTCATTACACAAAGAAGATGATGCTTCAAAAGAAACCAAAACCAGTGATCTCTTACCCGTGAGATCCTCCACTATAATGAAGCCAATAAGAAACTCAGCAACAAAGTACTATTTCTTACCCATGACTACTTTCAAGTGGAAGTAAGGGTTTAAGAGACATTGAGTAGGCGTCTTGAGTACAAATATGTACTCTTCAGCAACCAGTACTATATCCAGATTTATTTCCAGTCCAAACAAATTGGACCAATAAGCTTGTTATGATAGAGAACAGTCATAAGCAGATTAAACGACATGATGATAACTGAAATATATTAAATACAAACACGTAAGAATTTAAATCACATTAATTTAAGCATAAAACATGGAAACCTTCAAAAAACAATTTTTTAATGCAACCTCCAACAGCCCAACAAATATATATGCAAGCCACGGTGGGTGGACGTTTACACACATATCCATTGACCAGACAAACTATCTTTAATTCCAATATCACGTCAACCTCTACTTTATGATGAATGGAATTAATAGTCGGACCATTTAACAGGCCATGTGAATTAAAACAGGGACTCCGTTGGGGAGTTATATAGAAATTCACATCTAAGTGATGACCACAATTTAACCAAAAAAAAAATCTGTGATGCCCAGATTACCGACCACGATCAAGACTCAATGATAAAGAGGTTCAAAACCACCTACCCCTCAAACCACAACACGACCGCACACTTCAAACATGAATTGAATCCCAAAAAACAACAATCAAAGAAGGAAGAAAACTACCACGACAGTAAAACACGTACACCCTAGGGAAAGGAACTAAGACGGCGAGTACAAAAATACGATCAAGAAACTAATGACTTGAAGGAAACAAATCAACCAATATGACACATAAAGGGCACTCAATCAGCGACATGAAAGGCAAAAATGCAAGAGCACCAAGCACGCACGCAGGTCTAGGCAACAATCTCAAGCATGTGAAATAATGACCACCTGAGAAATCACAACAAAGCTGCCTAAATTTCAAAACACTAGGTCACGAGTAAGCCCTACCCAAAATCCAATCCATCGCGCCAGAACCCGAGAAACCTACACGCCTAAGATACACAAATAATTCACATCCAAACCTCTAAAAGAACCCTAACCCAGTACAACGAGACAAACCCAATAAGCTGACGAAAGCAAATAATTCAAGGAACCCACAATCGCATGCAATCGCACAACAAAAAAAAAGCACCAAAGCAAAATTAAAAAGGAGGAGGGTACAAGAGACAGGAAGTGAACTTACCAAGTAAAGAAGGTTGTAGTGCGCAGAAGCCGGAATGCTGTCATAACAATAACTTCGTCGAGGGAGGCAAAATTGTCGGGATCAAGATTGTGGAGAAAGAGAGGAGCGGTTACAGAATTGAAATATGCAAAGTGAAGAATGGGGACAAGCGCACACGATTTAAATCAGGGAAACATTTTCATTCTAGAAACAACCTCAAAGTTGGTGTTATTTACGAAAATGCCACCGCATAGGCAGTAGAACACCAAGCAAACATCATCTATGCTCGACACCGAGCATACTCGGGGCTCGCTATCAACACCAAATCTTCCTCGCCATCGACCCAAACATGAAAACCTAAGCAAATGCTTAGGGTCGTTGGGCAAACTCTGACGCGATCGGCACAATCAATCAAGACCAAAGGATCAGTGCCTTTACTTCGCCAAAACTTGCCCTGCAAGCACTCCACGGAGCCTAAATAGAGTGCATGCATGAGAGTGACACTCCACGCAAGAGGACATTCTCCGAAATGATTATGACAACCGGCATGGACTCCAAACCCACATATCGGCCCTCGGGACGACTTTTCGAAGTCACCCAACACCGTCATACACAAATGTTCTCAACGAATAGCCATATGAATAAGAGATAATTCCCCGATTATCTTACAGTTTTTTATAGGAGCGGCGATTCTCCGGAAATACCTCCTGATCCCTTTGGGATGCCCTACGGGGTGCCTCAAGACTCCGCACTATGTACATACCTTGGTCAAAGTTTTTATTCCAGCACCTATCCCGGAGAGACCCTGAAATCAAAAAGGGCTATTGTTGGGAGCAGGCCCAAATGGCCCAAGCCCAATCGACGACTCAAAGGCCCTGTGGGCCCAAAGCCCACAATACACAAACCCAACCAGTGATCAAGGTAAATCGAATTGCCTAAGTTACAAGGTCGATACTGACCCCTTTTTGTGCTCGATATCAACCACGTCGCAAGCTTGCCATCGATGAGAATAATCGATGATCCAAAGACCTAGCGGCGCAGAATCGTTGCAAACCCTAACCGACCTCAAGAATCCCGATGACCACGAGCTTGTCGGCAACTAGGGTTTCTTCTAGGTTTTCCTTTGTTTTCCGTTATAAATAGGGGTTGAAATCTCATATTTTGAATCTATTTTCCCTTGAAAAGCTGTACTGAAACTCTGTTGAAATTTATACTGATTCGTTGCCTTAATAGTTTCAGAAGATTCCGAGTTTGTATTATCATTTCATTCGTTTATGCTGCTATTATGGAATCGATTTCTGTATCATCTCGGATTTTTACCTTTATTTATCGCTTTTCGTCGTTATTGTTCGTCATTCTTTTAATGGTTCCAAGAACTCCATTATCTCCGTAAATTGAACCTCAACAATTGCAATCTCTCTCTATTTTTTGTCTATTAAACTACATAATAATCTAAAGAGGGTTTACTTCATGGTTTAATGGTGGCATTTTCTTGGATTATTTTTGCTCAAAATTCTAAAAGTTCTCCAGTATTATCTTTATATAAAAATAAGTAAGTAATTTATTTGTATTAATCTTGCAGTTTAATATAATTTTAATAGTAAAACAAAATATGACATTGACGAGTAGTTAAAAACGGAGGCTATATTTTTGTTTACTCGTTTTTAATTAATAAAATTTTAAGAATAAAATAGTCCAAAAAATTTATTCTTATATTTAATTAATTATGAAGACTATGAGGAGAAATATAAAGGCTGTGAATAGAATTACCTAATTATAAGTTACAAAAGTTTGAGAAATTGCATGAACTGACCCATTTTATAAAGAGTATTCTATCAGAGTTTTTTTTTCAATATAGTACTTTAATTACAAAAATAAAAATTATTTCTTACTATATTTACCCGTTTATCCTCAAACCAACTAATTTAGAATACTGTCCAAATATATATAAAAAAATACTCCCTCCGTCCCATGTAATTAGTCCCATTTGGTTTTGGCACGATAACCAATGTTAGTGAGTGTAGTGGAATTAATATTTTATTGATGAGTGTAAAAAAGTTTGCCATTTTAGGAAATGGGACAATTAGATGGGACGGACAAAAAAGGCAAATGGGACTAATTTCGTGGGACGGAGGGAGTACTATATATGCTTTTCAAATAAATATACCAATCTATATTTCTTCGTTGAAGATTGCACAACTGATCTGACAAAGATATCTCATAATTTCCTGAGTTGGGCAATTTCTTCCAGGAGATATAGAGGGAGTCTATATTTGGTGGAAAGAGATTCATTATAAAGATTTTTATTTTTTTTACTTAGTTAATATTTAAGTTAGTAGGTGAAATTCTATTTTTAAAAAAAACTAAGAAGCTATATAAAAAATGTCTATATAATTGTATTTAAATTATCCTCAAAAAAACAATCACCAAAACTATAGTAAATAGGAGCTTGAGAATAATAAAGAATCTGGCCGATCAAAGGAACTACTAGTACAATTATAACTCTCTATATAAGAATTTTTACACACCCTTAATAAAGGAATTTTTAATTGTTTAGGGAATTAACGAACGATGAACCCTCGTATAGCATCGCCCCTAATTACCACTTATCCTTATAATACTTTTCCCTTATTAAAAAAAAAAATATATATATATATATAGGGTTTCTCACCCTACATTGTTTTCGATAATGAAATATATAAGGAAGCAAACTTTTTTTTTTTTGGTAACCAACAAGGGCAAACTATATGGTGGCTGAAGTGGTCCACTAACCTTATAACTAATCGAAAATTTTTATTATAGAATTATTATCGATTGAAAGTTTTACGTAGAAAATGTATTATAACCCTATAAATTGAGCACTTATATAGGATTATCCGAAATTTATATTAATTAGTTGAAGTATTTGGTTAGAACTGTACTAGTATTCGCATGTGCTAACCAACACTCAAATTAATATATATAAATATATAATTAAGTGATCGTATTGAGTGAATATGTAGATTGTAAGTTGTAACTCGTATGATGTTTTGAGCAATACAAACCCTAGCTATCCAAGGTTGAATAACTAAAATAGAATCAAGAATTTTGCAAGTATAGCAAGAATCTTGTATCTTTATTGATGATAGTATGATGGTTTCGAAAGAAGGTTAAATTTGAATTTGATGACGGGATAAGAATATCATATAGTTGAGATTCTCAATCTTTTATCATCACTATAATATGCTTATATATGCTCATGTTACATGCATTGGCTATATGCTATATGCATTTCATTGTATCATTTATAGTTGCAAAAGTTATTGGTATTAATGGCTTAAATAGGGTTCCAGAAGATTTTCCAGCATATTTTATCCTCATATGCACGCACTCTGAGAAATTTTTCACGGGTCATTAATATGGTTAAGCATTATTGATTTAGGAAGTTTCTTAGAATGATTGACCAAAAAAATAGTAGATCAAAATAGTATGAGTAGCATATATCAAATCCTTTTAATTCTATTGCATCAGAATCTCTCTTATTCCGGTGTGGCTCACATTCATGCATTTCACCTTCCGCACATCTACTAAAAGACTTACAGGTACCGTTCATTATCTGTACTTCTCATACACCGGCAATCACTCTCTACTACGATGTCGGGTGAATTATCTAAATAAATAAAACTTATATAAAATTTGAGTGTCTAATCTAGCACTTAGATGTTAGATAGTCCAAAAACAATTAAAGGAGTGGGTACGGACTCTTTAGGCGGATAATTTAGAATATCGACAAATGGTAGTTTTAATCCAAAATTAAATAAAAACTACTCAAGAATTAATCAGTGTGGACATAAATATCTAGATTGTGATTCATCAACATTAGAAGCAGAGGAATTAGAGATGAGATTGAGCAGAGGATTGGTTGGTAACTGCTATGGTGGAGTGGGAGGTTGCAACACCATGCGTCATCCTTCTAACGACTCCCAGCCATATATTAATTAGTTTCTAATGTGTGACAAATTAATTAAATACTTTATATTATATACAAGAAATTTAATCTGATTATTATATATTCTTTCCTTATTAATTTCTACGTGATCTTTACATATTCCATATTATAGTAATTAAATTGTACATATATTAGTGTTAGATCTTCATAAATGCAAGCGTTAAATAAATTAATTATACGAAATCGATCTCATTTATGAAGTGACTCGCTTAATGGGTTTATTCACACTTCTACTTTATCTTGTCTACTAATTTATTATTAAAGTATTCATAATTCAACACTCAAAAGATAGTATAATTATCAATTTCGAATCACAAAATAGTATAATTATCAATTTAGGATTCGAAAGATGAATTCTTAATTTTTGAACTAAGAGATCCCAAAAATTCTCAATTCAGGACACGACAGATTATAAATTCACAATCCATAACTTCAAAATCAAATCTTAGATTGAGAATTTAATGGTCTTTCATTTCCTAGATTGAGAATTTATATTTTGGATCTTGATTCGATAATTAAATTATCTTTCAAATTGTAGACCGACAATTATTCATTATAGTTGCACATATAATTTTATAAATGTTATTATTTTGCTCGTTCTCCTCTTGCCCTTTGAAACACTCACATACATATAAATTGCACGAAAAACTTATTTCCTTAAATAAAAACTCAAATATACACCATGATTTTCATTCATGCATTAATTTAAATATCAAAATACATTATTCTGTCCCCAATTCAAAGCACAGTAGTGTTATTGGAGTGGAACTGATTACAAGATGAGAACAAAATAGAAACACTTGCTCAAATGAAATAATACAGAAAACTTATCAAAACAAACAAAACAACCGAGTCGAGATGATCTCTTCCTGCAAGACAAATACGTCACCGTAGTGCTCGGTTTCAGTGGTTTGTCCCCAAAGGTAAAACGGCTACGTCTCGGTTGAAACAACACCGTAATCGAACGAGCTCCGACGAACTGGAGGGGAGCAGGACTGAGCAGCTGAAGGATGCAAGGAAATTTTGTGCAAAGATTCAGGTGAGAGCTAAAAAAGGTAAGTGCAGCATGCACCTAGGGATGCCTATTGTTGGGGATTGAAGCAATCACGAGCTATGGCTCGAACACACTCAGAAACAGCACAAACGCAAATCGAAAAACACAACAATGAATTTACGTGGTTCACTCTTACGAGCTACATCCACGGAGGGTGAAACAGAGATGTATAACTAGCTTTCAACAGTTACAGAGGGAGTTCACTCTCCACACAGAAAAATCACACAAGATCGAACACACAGCTTGCTCTCTTTTTTTTTTCTCTCAGCTGAACTAATTCACAAAAATCAGAAAACCCATGGATGATTGAATATAACCAACTCTCAAGATGCAGCCACTCACACAGCTCCATGTGGCCCGATCAGATCTTAACATTCCCCACTAATTCAAATAACGACTTTTCAAGTAAAATAGCAACTCTCCTTTTAATCACCTTCTTTCTAATTTTCTGCACACAGCTTCAGTAACTCAACCTTCAAACATACAGGCTCGGCTCATTTGCATGGCAGTCACCATGCATATCACAGTCTCCCTCCTGACTGTCATGCCTTCATCTCCACCTTCCCCTCATTAGCTCCATTACAGAGCGCAGACCTGAAACAATACTCAACAAACACTAACCAACTCCAAGCAATAATAGAACTTGGAGGAAGGCAACACCTTGGTTAGTGCATCAGCAGAATTCTCATGAGTGGATATCTTTTCTACCTTGATTACTCCCTTCTCAATCACATCTCTCACAAAATGATATCGAATATCAATATGCTTGGATTTGTCATGGAAAACCTGATGCTTGGTGAGATGCAGAGCGGATTGACTGTCACAAAAGATCACTACAGACTTCTGAACAATTCCAAGCTCATTAATGATTCCATGTAGCCACAACCCTTCTTTTACTGCCTCTGTTACAGCCATATATTCTGCATCAGTAGTAGAGAGGGCAACCACAGACTGTAACCTCGATTTCCATGAAACTGCACTTCCAAAAATGCTAAAAATCAGACATGTTTGAGACTTCCTAGAGTCTATGCTCGCATCATAGTCTGAGTCCACAAATCCACACATAGGTTCACCCAAACTTCCTTCTCTCCTTTCAAACATCAACCCAAAATGGCATGCTCCCTTCAGGTATCTTAGTATCCCAATCAAGGCTGTCCAGTGACCCTTACCAGGTTTAGACATGTACCTACTGGTAATACTTATATCATAGGCTATATATGGCCTTGTGCACACCATCATGTACATTAGACTCCCTACAAAACTAGCATAAGGTATATTATCCATATACCTCCTTTCTTCTTCAGACTTGGGTGACATCTCTTCAGAAAGTTTGGCATCTTGTCCCAAGGGTATGCTGAGAGGTCTACAATTACTCATCCCAAATTTTCTCAACACCTTCATTAAGTAGTTCTTTTGTGACAGCTTCATTCTTCCAGCTTTCCTATCTCTGAAAATGTCCATCCCAAGTATCCTTCCTGCTTGCCCAAGGTCTTTCGTGTCGAATTCTCTCTTCAGGTCCAGTTTGACTTGATCTATATCTGATAACAATTTCCCAGCCAGGAGCATATCATCTACATACAAGAGAAGATAGATGTGGGAGGAATCTGAGCCTGACTTCATGTAAACACATTTGTCAAAACTGGATCTCTTGAAGCCAATGTTCAACATATGTCCATCAAAATTTTTATTCCACTGCCTCGGGCTTTGCTTGAGGCCATATATGGATTTCTTGAGCAAACACACCTTGGTTTCATTTCCTTTTTGAACATAGCCCGGAGGCTGCACCATATGTAGAACCTCTTCTAGTTCACCATGTAGAAAAGTTGTCTTGACATCTAGTTGGTGTAACTCAAGATCTAATTGAACCACAATTGCAAGCAATATCCTAATTGAACAATGCTTCACTACAGGGGAAAATACCTCAGTAAAGTCGATCCCCTCTCTCTGAGTGTATCCCTTGGCCACCAACCTAGCCTTGTATCTCACCTTTTGAGTGCTCCCATTTTCTGTCTTCCTTTTATATAACCACCTGCATCCAATTAATTTCTGATTGCTTGGTCTGTCAACCAAGATCCATGTGTTGTTTTGCTGCAGTGAATGAATCTCCACATCCATGGCAGCTCTCCATGCCTCACTCTCTTCACTTCTGCAAGCTTCTTCAAAACTGTTTGGTTCATCACTATCAAATTTTTCAGCAATATTGAGACTTAAAAATACAATGTCTGCTTATGAGAACCTCTTGGGAGGTATAATCTCCCTCCTCACTCTATCTCTGGCCAATCTATAATTTTGAAGAGGCACATCTTGTTGTTGATCCGAGCTTGAATCTCTAATCACTTCCTTATCTGATTCATCAATTGATTGATCAAAGCTAGCAACTGGTTTTGGCATGGATGAACCTTCATCCTTTTGGGAAGATGGCAGATCACCATCTGGATTCTTAAAGGGAAACTCATTTTCCCTGAAAACTACATCTCTGCTGATCAGAATTCTTTGCTGACTTGGCTCTATGCACCATAGCCTAAATCCTTTAACACCAGTCGGGTATCCCAACATAATACATTTTACTGCCCTAGGCTCCAACTTGTCCTGCCTAATGTGAGCATATACCACACATCCAAAAGGCCTAAGATATGAGTAGCTTGGTGGCTTTCCAAACCACAATTTATAAGGAGATTTCAAACCAATAGTAGCGGATGGAGCCTTGTTGATCAATACAGTTGTTGTGGCTAGGGCTTCTCCCCAGAATTTCTTGGTTAAGCCAGAGCTAGACAGTAGACACCTCACTCTTTCTAGGAGTGTCATATCCATCCTTTCAATTACACCATTTTGTTGTGGATTATAAGGAACTGTCCTGTGTCTTTTTATCCCTTTAGATCTGCAGAAAGATTCCAACTCCTCAGATATGAACTCAAGTCGATTATCTGTTCTTAAACACCTCACTTTACTTCCCTTTTCATTTTCCATAGCCACACACCATTCCTTAACCCTTTGTGTTGTCTGATCCTTTGATTTCAGAACATAAGTCCACAATTTTCTTGAATAATCATCCATGATTGAGAGGAAATATTTCCCCCCCCCCCCCTCCCATGGTTTCTGTCCTTGCTGGTCCCCAAATATCTGCATACATATATTCCAGAGGCTGAGAACTCCTTTTAGATGATGAAGGATAAGGTTGTTTCTTTGATTTGGATAAAAGACAATCTTCACAGTGGTTACCTTCTTCAGGTTGAGTGGAAGAGATCAGACCTTGTCTCCTCAATTCTTCTTGGCCTTTTCTTCCAATGTGTCCAAGTCTAGAATGCCACAGCTTGAAGTCAAGTGTTGTGGTTGAGTGAGCCTGTCCAGATATTGTTTTAGCAAACAAGTAGTAGATGTTGTTGACTCTCTTCCCCTTAAGAACCTCTTCTCCATCCTTACACACAGTAATATGTCCTTCATGACCTTCAAACCGATATCCCTTGGATTCAAGAGTCCCCAAGGAGATGAGATTCCTCTGAATCTGGGGTATGTACCTCACATCTGTCAATATTTTTACATCTCCTTTGTGATTCCTTATTCGGATTGTTCCTATACCTTGGATCCTGCAAATGTTGTTATTTCCAAGCATCTCGGTTCCTCCTTCTTGGAGGGTTAATTCAGAAAACCAATTTGCATTGGGGCTCATGTGAAATGAGCACCCCGAATCCAATATCCATTCTTCCATATCATATTCATCCACAATATTCAAGACTTGATCAGCATTGTCTTGAATAGTATTTGATGTACTTGAGCTGTGACTATACTGCCCCTTTTGTTTCAAGATGGGACACTCACGAATGAAGTGGCCATTCTTTTTGCAATAATGGCAAGTCCTACCCTCCATAGATCCAGGCTGAGACATATAATCATGCTGCTGCTCACCAAATCTTGGCTTCCTTTGGTTATTGTATGGTTTGAAGGGCTTCTTTCCTTGATATCCTGTCTTCTCATAGGCATTAGGTTTGAACTGGGGGTGAATTTCTTCTGAAACTTTGGGTTCTGGTTCTTATTGACCAACAGACCCACTCCACCATCTTGTGGAGCATTATCAGTTAGGTTCTCCATTTCTTTCTGTTGAATAGCTGCTTGAACTTGTTGCAATGATATGGAGTCTGATCTTCCATATATCATTGCATCTCTAAGATTGGCATATGACTTGGATAAAGCGTTTAACAGGTGTATCGCTTTATCTTCATCTTCAACTTTGGCTCCCACATTCTCCAAGTCATCTAAGATCTTGTTAAAGGTATCTAACTGATCCAACACACTTTTCTCCTCTGAAAACCTGAAGGTATGCAGTCTTTGCTTCAGGTATAATCTATTTGCCAACGACTTAGTCATGTACAGAGCATCGAGCTTCTTCCAAACCTTCAATGGGGTATCCTCCTTTGCCACTTCACGCAAAACCTTATCCTCCAAACTCAGAAAGATTGCACCCTTCGCCTTATTCAACAATTTCTTCTTTTGATCTTCACTTTCTGTCTTAAATGCATCAGCGGATTCTGAAACCGCATCTTCAAGTCCTTGTTGCGTGAGAATGGAGATTATCTTGACCTTCCATAACGCATAATCGTTCTTACCATTGAATTTTTCAATGTCGAATCTTCCCCCCTACATTTCAAACCACACAGATTGTTCACACATAATAGAAAACCCCAAATATGAAATCAAGAACTTTCGCAAGTTGATGCAGCTCAATTTAAAACTTCTCGTCGCATAGAACCAGAACCAGAAAACCAAGAATCATTCCAAGATTCCCAATAATGAATCAAGATACTCCAAATATAGAGAACCACGACACACAGATGCAGGAAGGGAAGATCAGTTGATTAACTTACCCCAGATGGCTTCGCAAACCTTCGGTGATACCGGACAGACAGCTATAGGGCTTTGATTGCTTCTTGCGCTCTTCCCACAGACGGCGCCACTTTGTTGGGGATTGAAGCAATCACGAGCTATGGCTCGAACACACTCAGAAATAGCACAAATGCAAATCGAAAAACACAACACCGAATTTACGTGGTTCACTCTTACGAGCTACATCCACGGAGGGTGAAACAGAGATGTATAACTAGCTTTCAACAGTTACAGAGGGAGTTTACTCTCCACACAGAAAAATCACACAAGATCGAACACACAGCTTGCTCTCTTTTTTTTCTCTCAGCTGAACTAATTCACAAAAATCAGAAAACCCATGGATGATTGAATATAACAAACTCTCAAGATGCAGCCACTCACACAGCTCCACGTGGCCCGATCAGATCTTAACATTCTCACTAATTCAAATAACGACTTTTCAAGTGAAATAGCAACTCTCCTTTTAATCACCTTCTTTCTAATTTTCTGCACACAGCTTCAGTAACTCAACCTTCAAACATACAGGCTCGGCTCATTTGCATGGCAGTCACCATGCATATCACACCTATTTATAGACATTCCACACCTGAGGGAGCGTGTCGGACAATTAAGGTCCGACAGCGGTTACACCTGCGCTCATGATGGCGCGGACAATTACGGCGGGAGACACGGGCTCGAGCAGCTGTTACGGGCAACAGTCACGAAGTCTGAACTCTGAAGGCTCGTTTGAATTCAAACGAGTGTAACGGTCCTGACACCTCAATGCGCACGTGTGCTGACTCATCAGCCACATCGCAAGCCACGTGTGCATACGTATTGACTGGACCGACCCAATCAACTGACCCACTTCGATAAGCCCATCGAGTTCATTTCTGTTGACCAAAAAGATAAGGGCGTGACGGGCCAAAGCCCAAAGACCAATTGCCAAGAATCGGGAACCGGTAATTGGGGCTCAGGGCACGGGTCACGGGCGCGGGCTCGGCCTGCGGCAGCACGCGTGGTCACACGGTGGGCACGTTATACAACGTCCCTAGCACACTCAGTTATTACTCCATATCAGTGTAATTGTATTTAAACTTGTTAAAACAAGGTTAGATTCCCAATGTGGGATGTTTTAATTATTACATGTCTTTAATTAATACTTGTCTTAATTAACCATGTAATAATGACGCCACGTGTCAACTTCGCGGATTAATTTCTCACTCACCGGAACACGGATTTGAGAAAATAAATATAACGCGATTATCTACTCGCAACAAAGATTGATTCTGTAATATTTAATTATCACAAAATTAAATATTTACATTCAAAATATTTATTCAAATATCTCCGGATTCCAACAATTAGTTAATGGATTATCTTTTATTTCAATAATATTTGACTCATAATTGATATTCTAATTTTCAATATTTTTACTATATATATGAATACCTTATTGCACATTTGCACCAAATTATAATAAGTGGTGATTTTAATTGGAGCTCGATGATTTTTTGTGAGTGAAAGTCTACAATAACAAAACTAAACCGACACTCTTAATTGCCCAAAACATAATTGGGCATGCCAAAAGTTCTGCATCAAGACAACTCCTATAAGACAGATTATCAACATCAATTAAAAAAGAAAATAAAAGAAGTTTGTACTTGTATCTCTACTTAACCAAAGATTACAACAAAACTAATTAAGTATATAAAACCCTGCTTAGTAGAGTGGTTGGAGCAGTTAAAGAAAGAATGTCCCATAACTAGGCCATATATACTAATTATTATATACATATATATTTTGTCTCTTTAAAAATAATTCAACGCCGAATAGGCCCTTTTCATTTTGACACATTAATTTCGGTGCTATTGTTTAGTAACTAATTATTGTTAATAATAAAATTGGCAATCGTAATTAATTTATTTAAGTCTTAAATAAGTTAATTACGAATGTCAATTTTATTATTAATCACAATTAGCTACTAAACACTAGCTCCGAAAATAATGTGTCAAAAGGAAAATGGTTTATTCTGGCGGGACGGAGGTAGTATATGTTAAAATCTTGGAATAACTTAACAAAATATACATACATTTTCTCACAATCAACAAAATAAAAAAATAAATATTAATCCCATGCATAGATAATAATCCAATCAACCCCTTCATTTATAATACCATGGGTACATATATAATTAGCACACCATCCTCTCTCTCTCTCTAACACACAGACTGTGCAAACAATGAAGGATCCGAAATCGAAGAAGAGGCAGCAATGGAGACCCTTGACGGCGAGCTACTGCTGCTCAGCAGACGACGGCGCCATCCGGGGGCGCAGCCGATCATCATCGAAGCCGATGGGGGCGTCGTTCAGGAAGCTGTCGTTCTCGGACAGCAGCTTGAGGTCGTCGTCGGCGAGGGACCTGGCGCAGTGCTTTGCAGGGGATCTGCACGACTTCCAGCTGAGTGAGCTGCGGGGAGCCACGCAGGGCTTCGCGGCGCACTTCCTGCTGGGAGAAGGAGGCTTTGGGAGAGTCCATAAAGGCTATGTGGATGACGGCCTCAGGCCCGCCCTCAAGCCTCAGCCTGTTGCTGTCAAGCTTCTTAATATTCAAGGCCTTCAAGGCCACCGTGAATGGCTTGTATGTAACCTCTCTCTCTCTCTCTCTCTCTCATTTGATTTTCTTGTTTTATTACTACTAGATCTATTTCTTTTCTTGTTTCAATATTGTTGCATATCTACGTCAAATCCTATTTTTGATTTCTTTTGTGAAGTTTTTTTTTTTTTTCCCCCCTCGGGGGGGGGGCGCCTAAGGAGAAGTTTGTTAACGTTTGCCTTTTTTCTAAAAGCTGGTAAGTAGCTAGAATATAGGTTTTTTATGCTAATTGCTTTTTCTTAAAATTGCATGTGAAAAAAAGTAGTACTTTGAGAGGATATTGAAAAACCTATTAGGGTAACTACTCCTATAATTACAACTTTTATGACTATCTTTTTTTGACTATTTTTTTAGTTGTGATGTAAGCTTTTCGTCGTAGAATTTATTCCCCCTAAATTGGGTTAAATTGCATGGTGAATTATTTGTTGACAAATGTAATCAGTATGATGGAGTATTTAATAAGTGGAATATTTTTTCTAATTTGTAGTCTAATTAAGCTGGGTATATGCGTCGGCTATGCTTGTCTGTTTAATTTGTCATTATCCATTAGAATATGGTTCTAACGACATGCAGAAACTGATTAATACACTTAATTGCGGCTAATACTTCGTTTATATATATCAAATAGAAATTAATCCACATTTTTTAATTTACACTTAATCAATGGTCCGAATTGGATTTATTCAGAATCTAGACTTTTTTGTTATTTATATATATATATATTATGTTTAGAATGTCTTATATTATATATGTATATTATGCTTAAACAAATTATATTTTTTAATTATCAACATTTTAAACTCAACTGTTAATGCAAACAATTTAAGAACTTGAATTATTTTATTTATTTTTGAGATCGAATAAAATACGTAAATAATAAGAGTGTTTGTTGGGTGATTGAAGGCGGAAGTGATATTTCTGGGGCAACTTCGGCATCCAAATCTGGTAAAGCTGATTGGCTACTGCTGTGAAGATGAAGAAAGGCTTCTTGTATACGAGTTCATGCCACGTGGCAGCTTGGAAAATCATTTATTCAAAAGTAAGAACTCATTTTTTTTTTTAATTCCAAAAATAAAAATATTCATTAACTCACGATCAAATCTACTTAATTACACAAAATATTCCGTACAAATATAGGTTTCTCCCATGTTTACTACAAGATAAATATTTTTTTCCACGTGGCAATGGCATGCACCTTCAAGAAAAAAAATACATTAACATGAAACAGTTTTTTTTATTATTATTATTAAAGTTTTTGATACATTTGTTTTAGTTGACATTTGGTGTCATCGGATCTTATAAAGAGATTTGGTCAAGAATGTAGTTATTGTGATTTAGAATTATTAAAGTTAAAGATTTAATTATTATAATGATTTTGTGAATTTGGGGAAACAGGAATGTCAATATGTTTGCCATGGGCAACAAGATTGAAGATTGCAATTGGGGCAGCAAAAGGCCTTGCTTTTCTGCACGCAGCTGAGACTCCTGTCATTTACCGTGATTTTAAGGCCTCCAATATTTTACTAGATTCGGTAAGTCTTTATTTTCACTTATAAATTATAAAACAAACTCAAATATGAATCCAACAAACTTATATCGATACATATTATTAGGATTTCAACGCCAAACTATCTGATTTCGGACTAGCAAAAATGGGACCAGAAGGATCAAACACTCATGTCACCACTCGCGTGATGGGAACCTACGGCTATGCTGCTCCTGAATATGTTAATACGGGTAACTTTTCATTTCATCAAACTAACTAATTTGCATTATTATTATTAACTAATGAATTTGGTGCAGGTCACCTAACTACCAAAAGTGACGTTTACAGTTTTGGAGTGGTTCTCCTAGAATTGGTTACAGGAAGAAGAGCAGTGGACAAAACCCGGCCCCAAAGCCAGCAATATTTGGTGGATTGGGCCCGACCCTATTTGACTAGCAGCCGCAGACTTCATTATATTATGGATCCAAGATTTGGGGGCCAGTATTCCGTTAAGGGGGCCAGAGAAATGGGCATTTTGGCCCATCAATGTGTCAGCTTGAACCCAAAAGACAGGCCCAAAATGCCCGCCATTATTGAAACCCTTGAAAACCTCCAAAATTTGAGGGATATGGCTATCACTAATGGCCACTGGCCCGTTTCTCTTAAGTCGGGCCGAAATGCTGCTACAGGAAGGAGGCAGAATGGGCTGGGGTGTAGGACTGCTGCTGTGGCTGCCAGCCCCAGAAGCAAATAAACTGTATAATAATAAGCATATGAGGTGAACTATATATATATATATATATTAAGATAAACTTATTCTGTAAAACTCAAGGCATGAGTAGATTGCCAGTGTAAATTACCAGAATGTGAATTATATCTATATATAATGACATAAATATTCTATAGATGCAATTTTGGCAACAACAGCATACATAACTAAGCTAACACAAATGGGACTGCTGTGACACTAAGGTTTGACAGCATGAATGTGGCTACAATGGTGGATTATGAATTTGGTTTCACATCATAGAGGCTAACAGAAAGAGGAATTGAATGTGCATGCAATGGAATAGAATATGCAGGCAATTTGTCTTAGCCATTCTTTGCTCTAGTTCTATGCACTATGAAGCTTCAATCTGCAACAATACTGCAGCAGACAAAACAAATAACACCACCATCACTGAGAATTATTGATAACCACTAGTGGCACAGAAAAGAACACAATAGTTGAGGAGGAATTATGATCATTCTTTGGCTACTTTAAAAGATAATCCATGGATTCATAGAAGGCTGAAGTAATTCTCTTGTCATACAAAAAGTACTATATCATATGAATCTCCATTCCAGTGTTCCTCTGCCGAAAAATTAACCATCACATAATATTGGTACTAAGAGAAAGAAAATCTTCAATTGCCCTCATATTTTGGGTCTGCTGTGACGTAATGATAAGCAATCACCAGAACAAATATGAAAATACCAAGAAAGTTGGCAAAGAAGCCCAAGTCTTGATCATCAATCATCTGTTACAGAAGAATGGTAAAAGTAACATCATATCAGATTTCATAAGCAACTCCACCAAGGAAAACATAACCTTGATACTTGACAGAGATATTGGTTACATTACTACTATTAACATATTTAATAAGTATATGAACAACTCTATCTAGTGCTGGTCGCCTATTCTAATTCATTGACTCACAATTTGGCTCTTTGCAACACTAATCTTTCATTCAGAATATCTATGGTTAGTTACATGATCCCCTTCTACACTTAACTTCACAAGAAACGCATTATAAAAAACCACAAATTTACAAAAGTTTTTAAGTTTGATTCATTTCATTCCAAACATCTACATTGATCACTAACAAAATGGTCACCAAAAATACACCTGGAAGTCTGCTGTGGAAAAAATATAGTATTGCCACTTACGGCTAATGTCTTAGCAATTTCAATCCTCACCGAACAATTCAATAAGTAAAACAAAACACAGTTACACAATATCTAAAGGTGGCATTATTATTGACGAGAAATTAATAGATGTCAAATATTTTTTCACCTGACATCCAACTTTTGCAGCAAGGGATCAGAAACATTAGGCAAAAACTCTCTCACCCATACCAAAGCCAATTATTCAAGTGGCACATGCAACCAAAATTCTTGTTCTCCTCCATTCTCTCCAAATTCTTTATATTCAGACTTTACAATGTTAAGTCAAATCAATAAATATTTTTTTTCCTCGATTTATCTTCTACAATATACAGTTTATTTTGCACAATTGATATTTGTATATTGTGTTTCATTCGTGTTTTTCTTTCATCCTCAAAACCCTTGGTTCAACATAACATTCACCAATTATAACAAAACCCTGATTCCTCTTTTAAGTCATAAATTCGATATAAAATTCTTACTAAAGAGAAAGGGATCTTCTAAAGAAACTCATCAAGTCAATGAATCAGTGAACAGGTACGCACAAACATAAAGTCCAAACATATCATAGACCAGAAGTCCCAAACAACACAAAAATAAACTCAATTCGAGTAACAGATCAAGAAACTGTAAATAAATAACAATAAAAAAAAACCCCTCGCGATCACGAATATGGACTTCTAACATCGGTAATCCCGAATGAATTGAAATTAAAAAGGCCAGAAAGCGATGATCTTTAAACCTTACTTTGGAAATCGAAGAGGAATTGCAGAAGCAACGGCGAAGCTCAGATCTATAGACCTTCAAATTGTAAATGGAAGTAGTAAGACTTCGACGCTGGAACTGGTTATATAATTGGCACTAAACGTCGGCGTTTCAGGGCGCAAAAAATGTCTCAAACGACGTCGTAGCTTTGAATTGAGTTTGATCTTAATAAAAATCAATCATAATATACTTCATTTTTATTTCTGTAATAACAATGACGACATGGAAAAAATATCAAAATGTCAAAATATTGGATATATCATATCAATAACAATTATTTATGATATACTTGCGCATTTCGTACCAAAAATATAGCAATATTTTTGTTTTAAAACAATAAATTAAAAAAAATCATATATATCCTCTTCACTCAATAATATTATTGATAAAAACATATTTCTTAAATGAATATTTGCATAAAGAACTGTAAAAATCAAAGTTTATCAAAAATTTCCAGCATGCTAACAATACACCAAAAGAACAATAAAATAAATGGTACTCCCTCCGTCCCGGGTCTCTTGAGACGTTTGACCCGGCACGGAGGTTAAGAAAAAGGAATTAGAGAAGTTAGTGGGGTTAGATTAGTAGGTTAATGATTAGGAGAGATAGTGAAGTATGAGAGATAGTGGGTAGGAGTAGAGTAGGTTTAGTGGATAATTAATTAATAAAAACTTTCCAAAATAGGAAACGTTGCAAGTGTTCTGGGACGGACCAAAAAGGAAAACGTTGCGACTGTCCTGGGACGGAGGGAGTATATAAATATTGTTATATCAAAACCATTTTGAAATCATTCCAAATTTTGGTATAAGAAGTAATGAGACTCAATTCAAAATATACCAAAAATTTAGTATACCGAACTAACTGTATGGGCATGAACCGAACTAACGATATGAGTATTTCTCATGCCGTAAAATTCATTAAGACACGTGGAAAAATCCAGTATACCTTATTAAGTCATCCCTAATAACAATTATTAAAATTAGAAATCGAGAAACAGAACATAAATCATTGTGGAGCAAATGATTTTATCCACAATGATCTTCTGCAAGCATAAAACAACATTAATTTTCCATTATTATGAAGGTACAATTTAAGAATAACTGAAGGTACAGATAATCAACAAGAGTCAAGGATCAAAAAGAGGGAGAGAGGTGCTTGAGAAATTCAAAATGTAGTCTCCTAATCTCCACTAAACTACAAAGCTGGCAGCTCCATGACTGGCTCTACGCCTCCTCAACTTCAAACTCCGCCCCAATGGGGAGGTGATCGCTGGGATGGAAATAATTCGGCAACCCACCGCTCACGTCCGAGGATTCTGTCCCTGGAAGCTCAAGAAAGGCAACAGGTCTTACACCCTCCGAAGGGGAAAAGAAGATGTAGTCAAGAGTGCCTGTAAAGCCAGGGGTACAGTTTGTGAACTCCGGCTCCCCTCGAGTGAATGCATATACACTTGACAATGGAATCGGCAGATCATCTGCTGTCTCTGGCCCCGTTGGATTGGTGCCAGAGACCAGGTATTGATACACCTGAAGCAGTCTTGCCATCAACAAACTCTGTTTTTGAAATATAAATATAGCAAACTAACTGACTACAGTTCTTGCAAATCAACTAAGTGCAAGAGCCATAAAGTATCATCTCTTGTATTCATGTAATCTTATTGCTAATGTAGATTACTGATTGCAAAGAATGATTCAGAATGTTTATGATCAATCTCATCTAACTAGCAGGGAGTAATGAAGATTCATGGAAAATAAAGTATGTAGATAACTAACTGACCTGATCTCCGGGGATTGAGTTGAAGTCCCCAGCCACGATTACTGAGGGCGAGCAATCAAACTGTTTCGATACTAGCATTTTGAATTCTTCTAGACGTGAGAGCAAGTACTTAGCCTGTGCAATTTTTACATCAGCCCATTCTGGATCCCTGCAGCAAATTTGCGATTATCATAAGCAAGAACCTCAGCAACATATTTGTTCTTCATATGTATCCTCATCCCCCACGTTCCCTGATAAGATTATCACATCCTGGAGAAGTATTCCTTTTTCATGTTGTGGAAACAGAAAGAAGATACCAACTTACCAGTACAGATGAGTGTTTGCAATAATAACATGGTGACATGTAGGACTCTTGAGTCTAAAAGC
The DNA here is from genome assembly GCA_026898455.1 of Plectranthus barbatus. Lineage (NCBI taxonomy): Eukaryota > Viridiplantae > Streptophyta > Magnoliopsida > Lamiales > Lamiaceae > Plectranthus > Plectranthus barbatus. The sequence goes on from JAPKLW010002448.1 coordinate 68,686, forward strand.
AGCCATTGTTCCAACACAATCACGCTTTAATCTTGCACGAGGATCATTAGGATCTCCACGGTCTGCTGGACTCTCTTTCTCTGAACCTAAAACAAAATGACAAATGCAGAATTTGTTGAACATCACAGTTGTAATAGGAACATTTGAAGGCTTATGATTGTGCACAAGAGCCAATAATAGTCTGCCAAATAGTTAGCAAACAGTGCAATCCAAAAAGTGAATTTACCTTCATCGCTGTTGCTTTAAGAAAAATCAGAGTTATGAACATCTTCATATGTAATTAGTCAATTAGATCTATATTTGCTAATATTATTTCTTTATAATGATTCACTAGTTCAATGTCTACAGTGGGTTTGGGTTCTTCTTTTCTTCTTTTTCCCCATCTTCTTCAATGATAAATTCTTGGATTAGAAGCCTTGACGGTGAAATGGTAGACTCGTGAGATTCAAAATCGTGACACAAAGAGCGTTCCACATAGCAAAAGTACCCTTTCTAAACCAATCGAAATACTTTAGTTGAAATTACTCAAGAAGTTATAACAAAGCCAACCATAGAAGTATAACATACAAGAATAAACTGGAATTCAATGAAAACGTGAACAATAATTAGGAAGTTACCAGCTTTTTGTTCCTCTTTATTACCACCGACCAATGACTTGTTGCCATTATCCAAGGATGAGGTTTCTCCATCTTCAACCATATCCACCAAATCATTGTAGTCAATTTTCTCTTCAATAACCAATTCTGCACTAATTAGAATAACAGACAAAATTTTATGATCAATGCATTAGGACATAATAGGATACATGAAATAAGACTTGTTAATTAGCCAAAGAATAACTTGGAAAAGTAGCACATGATTCCATGAACAAGTGTTATGTAAAGAGCTAAATGTCTATCAAAAAGCTTATGCCTCTTCTTGTACATTTATTCCAAATGCATGTAAATAATGGCAGGCGCCAATAATACCAGCAAAGAAATTTGACAAAAATAATTTAAAAATTCCTTAACTTGCTAATTATAGCAAAGTTTTCAGTATCAAGCCTATCAACATAAAACTAAGAAGAGGAAGAAAAAGAACTAGCATACACGTCCTGTTTATAGAAAATCCCGCATCCATCTCGTTTTTTCCCACTTCTTTGAATGTAGATACTTGTATAGCCAAGGCTCTCCATATTGTTCTTATAAAAGGTATCATATTCATCTACTTCCTGATATGCATGGAAAACAATTCTTTAAATAAAATAAAAAAAGCAAAGGATAACGAGAGAACAAAATCATTAAAAGCTGGGTGAGGGTCGACTTATATTTCATTATAAATGCAAGGAAGTGATAGGCACCTGTAGGCAAAAAAAATCTACTTCAAGACCCTTAAGAACTGTGAGTACGGCCTGTGAACGAGCTTTCCACCTACAGATGACTTATTAGGTTCTAAGTCGAAAATTGACATGCAGAAAACAGAAAAGATGAGATATTTTTTGATTGTGAGTTACACGGAAAATGATTATTTGTTGCAACTGAAAAGATCTGCATCAGTGAGTGGAAAGGAAGAAAAGTTCTATTCTAACTTATATGAAATTATTCTTCAATTTTACAATTCCAAATGTCACAGCTGAGGGTTTTTATTTTGAGCGAATAACACTGTTAACTGCACTTTTTAGCTGCAAACATTACAATTTACAACAGTACAACTGTTACGGCTGAGGTTTTAAAGAATTAAGAAAACAAACCTTCAAAAAATAATGCTTCTCTAAAGCAAGAATCTTAGGTTAGAGATGGAATTACAAGGTTGAATGCATAAATTTTTGCTACGAAAGCATATAATGTAGTTTAATGAAGGATATGTCAGATGTTTCATGCTCCAGTTCAGAAATCACCAAAAAAATGAAAATAATGCAATACAAAGAGTTAAAAAGACTCAGGAAAGACTGTCCCATTAAGCAAATGATTTGTTGGAGCACATACTTGAGACTAGGTGCCGGTGAGTGTGGGAAAAAGGCACTTTTCACGTATGCCTGAAAGTATAAAAATTAATTGATAAAGATAACTGTACCAGCATCCATTAGCCCAGAACAATATATATACATAGAGAGAACAACATAAGTGGCTATTAAACTAACTGACTACAAACTCTAGTGGCATTGAATATTAATGAGTTTATGGAAGCAGAGAACATAATACAGCATGCTAAGCTTATTTTTCGTCTGAACTTTTTAACTAGTGCATATAGTTCACATGTCCAGTTCTAGGATTCTTTGGTATACCATACCTACAGTACTGAAATGTTTTTGAAGAGAAATCATCGTTCGAATACAAACAAAAGTATTATCTCTATTAATAGCGGGTAACATACTGAGAAAATAGAAGATACCATTTTGCACGAAGAAACCATCCTTGAAATAAGTTATATAAAGATCCATTAAATGAATCAAATATGATTATTCATAATGAATTCTTATAGAACCTATTTAATAATTTAAATGACTAAGGCAAAGAACACTAGCAAGTTGGGGAAGATTTAACCAATAGAATAAACAACAAGAAGCCTATTTACCTGCGCCAAGATATTATAAGATACAAGACGGAATTTGAAGCCTGTAATATCAAGTAGAAGGTAACCAGTGGCGATTAGATTCAACTAAATAGACTACCAAGAAATAGAAGATAACTCATATGGGAATAAATATCAACGAAAATCTTGCGCAAGAACAATTATTGCACACATGACACACCCTCAGTTTTACTGATTGAAGTAACTTCACTCTGCTCAACTGGAACAAACTTCCGACATAATGGTCCCGGGTTTGTGCTCATCTTGCTGTAACAAGCTACTCTGCAAGTGAAAGAAAGTCAACTAACATCAAACAGACAGAAGAAAGCATATCTAACAGATTTCAAACCACCAGAAAATCCGACATTTAGAATTTACAAATGCAGAATCTCCTTTCATAAAACACCTAAAACAAGAGCACATGGTAATTCACTAACCTTTATTTAATGAAATAAGTAAAATTCCAAATGAAAATATCACAAACGCCAAGACTTGCTACTTCAAACAAGACATGCAATTGTGAAAAAGAAACAAACTACTCAAGTTTGTACTCTAAAAAAATATCTAATTCGACACTATAGCTACATGGTTGAGCAGAAATCAATTAGTCTCGATTCTTTCCTTTTTACTTTTTCTTTTTTCTGTTGTAGATAATTAGCAAACACATCGAAAAATCATTCACGAATAACCACCAAAGAATTGATTGCCAATATATAAAATGCGCAATCTTGAGTTTTTCACACGAATCAGAGTTCGCTAATGCCACCATCTAGATATATAGAACAGTTGTAAGCAATGGTGATGATACCTCAGGCTAAGTCGAGGAGGCAAGAAGGAGCACCTCAGCATTGCCTTCCGAAGTAGTTAGCAGAAATCCAAAATCCAAATTGAAAACTCGGATTTCTTCACGAGGTATTCAATTTCATTACTGAGGGGGGCCGTTTTCTGTTTTCAAATCGGGCTTCGATTGAAGTGGACTACATTGAATTTTGCGGTTGCAGCGTTGGGCTTCCCTCTCACCCAACTATCAATTGCCATTGTTCTAATTCATGATCTCAATATTAGCCGGATCACATGGATTATGCGGGTGTAATCAAATCGAGTTAGTTGATTAACATATTATTTAAAAATTAATTATCGAGTCGAATTTAAAAAATTTTGTTGAATGCTTTGAAATTTAAATATTTAATTGAGTCTTAGTGAAATTTAAATAATTGTTTTAAATTTGAATTGTATCTAAAATACTCATTATTTTTTTGATAAAAAAAATTCCCAATTTTTTTTTATTTGTCACTCCCACATCATGAAATATTAACATTAAAAATTTACTCATTTTATATTTCAAAATAAATTTGGCTAACAAATTGACAGATGTTCAGATTTGATTAATAATTTATCATCTAATTTTACATAAATATAGCTTGTTTAATAAAAAAAAGGTATATACATCGATTTTAATATGAATAAATTATACAGTTTTTTTACTAAAAATAATTACTCTTTGAAGTTCAAAATTACTCGAATAAATATTAAACAATAACAAGCCAAACCATTCCAAGTTTCTCATACTAAATACTTAGGGGTGTTTAGATTAACTGTCGGGAATCACTATGGGTATGAGTTTGATAGTAGAGGGAATGAGTATGGGTTTGATTTCTGGGAATCATTCTCAATTCTGATGTTTGGTTTACTAGATGGGTTTTGGAATCATTTTATTTTCGATAATTGATTTTTTAAGTTTGTAGATTTATAAAATAATTAAAATATTATACAAATCATAATTAGTTTAATAATAAAAAATAACAAATAAAATCATATTAAAATAAATAAATAATCTATTTATCTTCTTATTTGTTTTATAAAATATAAAATTAAGATACAAAATAAATGATTGATATTATAATATTATTATTATAATATATTAAAAAGAATAATATATAATTATAATAACATATAATATTATAAATAATATAATTATAAAAGCAATAAAAATTAAAAAATTATTATAAATAAAATGAATTAAAAAATAAGAAATAAATTATTAATTTAATAAAAAATTATGAAAATATAATTATATTAAAATAAATAAATAAATAATATATTTATCTCCTTATTTATTTTATAAAATATAAAATTAAGATAAAATAAATAATTAATATAATAATATTATTATTTTAATATATTAAAAAGAATAATATATAATTATAATAACATGTAATATTATAAAATAATATATTAAAAAGAATAATATATAATTATAATAAAATTATAAAATAATATAATTATTAAAATATTTTAGAATAATATTATGAAAATAAATAAATAAGAAAATAATATGAAATAAATAATTTTGGTAATGAGATATGGAAATGAAAATAAAACCCACCATTTTGGGGGGTTTTGATGATTCCCAAGTATTTAGGTTTCATTCCCATTTTTTCATTCTCATACCCTTTAACCAAATAGTGGGTTTCGGAATCTTTCCATTCCCTCATTCCGAAACCCACCAACCAAACGCACCCTTAATCTTGCATTCTCCATATTACTCCAATGCACATTATTGCAATCAATATTTTATATCTTGCAATTTTCTGACTTTTTTTTTTCCTAGTTGATTTAAATTATTTTTATTCAGGATTTTGTATGTAGGACATAAAAGAATTCAAATACTTTTTAAAGAAATTAATTCAATTATTTTTTAAAGTATAAAACTCAAAGGAATTTATCAATACAAATAATTACAGAGATTTAATTTATTTGTTGTGAATTGAAGCGATTGTAGACACAAAAAACTAACAGAAAATAAAGAACACAATAATTTGTAGTGGTTCGAGCTATGCTCTACGTCCACTCTTCAAGCCTCCTCGGTGATGATATTATTATGGTGAAGAAAATACAAAGCATGTGACAATTACAATTGGTGGGGAGCAGGGGTATATATAGGGAGATATTCCTAAATGCATAAGGAATATAAAACCTAGATATGGTAAGATATATCTAAAACTAAATCTATCTAATAGATCTATTCCTATCCAAATCTAATACCAATAAGGGTAAATCTTGTCTAACAAGGAAACAAGATACACACAATATATTTTCCATATCTATCCAATTTCGAACTGCACCACGAGTTCCTCGACCTACACGGCTCAACCCACTTTCGTCGAACTACATCGACCCAGTCTCGACCCACTAACGAACTACTTTTCGAGCTAGATATTGAGACTACTCCAACAATTCTCCACCTTAGGCTCAATATCACCTCGGCTTGGCACCTCCTCTTTAGTTCGACTTCAACAGTTTGATCAGTTCCAGACAGTACTCGAATTTAGTACTTGGAACTGGCATTTTAATCATATCCGCAGGATTATCGAGAGTATTGACCTTGTGCAGCTCGACCTCTCTGATAGCCAACACATCTCTAATAAAATGGAACTTTACATCGATGTGCTTAGTTCTCTCATGATGAACGTCATTATTTGCCAGCTGCAAAGCATCTTGATTGTTACAGGAAACCTTCATCTTTCCTTGATCAATCCCCAGTTCGTTCATGAACCCGAGCAACCACAAACCTTCCTTAATCGCTTCGATCAAGGCAATGTACTCCACCTCCGTCGAAGATAAGGCAACCACCCTCTGCAGACTTGCTCTCCAACTAATCGTTGTTCCATATGATGTGAACACAAAACCCGTCAATGACTCGTATCCATACATGCTGCATAATCTGAGTCCACAAACCCTTTGATTGGGAGCTGAAGGGATTCGTGAACTGAATTACGAAGTCCGTTTGCCAAGGATCGTTAATTGGAATATCAAAAATAAATTGCTATGCCTATAAACAATCCTAGCATGCTCCTATATTATTATGCATAAGAAGGTTTATGCGGAATACCTGGATCGATGAACTCTGAAGAACGCGTGCGCGGAGATGCCCTTTGATCTTTCCCACTGATAACTCTCATAAAGAGTTATCTTTTGATCTCTTTTCATGAACTTTAGATGTTGTTTTGAATAACATGCTTAGCAATCGAAGTCCTTTTTGCTTGTTTATGCTCATTTACGATTAAGTCATAGTATTTTAAATTGTGCAAGCTTTAATAAGTTTTTGCAAGCATTTGGTGAAGTTTTAACCAGGTTCTGGATGCTAGAGCTTCCCTGCCGCATGCTAACTGAAGATATGCTCGAGCTTGGGAAACGCGTGATGAGAAGGAAGATTTTCTCTCTCCGGGACCACTCAAAGACAAGGATAAATGTTCTTTTTGATCTTGTCTGCTGAGAAGACAGGTGGCACTAAAGGAAGCCGATCTCTTGTCTGAAGGGAACAATGACACCTGCACACGTGGAATGTATCAAGGGAAAGAGAAGAAGATCAACGGCTATGAAAAAGGAGAGTTTTACAAAAACAAAGGCTGGGGTGATTTTGAAAGAAAAAAACAAGAATTTTTCAGAGAGGCATGAGCGACGAGCAGAGGTGGATAGAGAGAGCTTGGAGAGAAAGCAACCGGAGCACAAAGGATCATCGTCTATAGTTTGATTTTAAATTTTCAAGCTGTATTTCTGAATGATGAATGATCCTACATTCTTATTTCTTTTATTTCCGAGCATGAGCTAACTTCATTTACACTTGGGTTGTGAAACAAAGTACCATTCGCTTGAATATATGTTAGAGTTGAGTTTTGCATGACTGAACTTATCTTTAATCCTGTTTTTAATCGTTTCTTGAGCACGACAGTGAGTGGAAACCTATCACCTATGGAGACTGAATAGTGAAATAGGCCGAGAGGATTATAGATAATTGTGTTGATCTCATAGACATATGGGAGAATACAACTTAATCGAACTTAGCTTCATTCCGTCATCATCAAATCACTAAGAGAGGCATAGACATATGAATCTTGGTGAGAGGGTGTAGATCTAGTAGAACGACAGTTTGCTAGGCAGAATTAGAAAAAGTTCTAAGGTTCAGATAATTGCGAGACATAAACTCTAGCATATTGGATAGCAGTGGTGCATTGTATTCCACAACCCGAGTGTGTTTTCCAGTACTTGTGAATCCATTTATAATATTTATGTTTATTTTGTGGAACGAGGAAATACTACTGATCATAGCTTTAATAGGAATCATAGTTTATGCATATTTATATTTTGAGTAGAAGTTAGAAGCAACAAATCTTAATTTACAAACAATTCTTAGTGCACGATTTAGACAATCACTCCCTTGGGTTCGATATCTGGTCTCACTTGACTATATTACTTGTGGATTGTGTATACTTGCACATTGGTTCTGTAGTCACACTATAGTTCACAACAAGTTTTTGGCGCCGTTGCCGGGGAGAGATTAAATTTAAATCTGAATGCTTTTGAATTGTTTGAGTATTATATTATATGGTTGATCTGATTGTGGAAACTAATCATTTTCATGATGCAGGGAGATCAGTAGTTTATGAGTGAAAAGATTGTAAGAGAACTATTTCCGTTTGATCCAGAAATTGAGAGGACTTTTCGAAGAAACAGAAGAAAACAGAAAGATAGAAAGATGGCTGAAGAACAACCAGAGAGGAACATTGATGATAAGGATAGAATCATCAGAACCCTCATGGCACCAAGGTTTACTGATTTTGATCCTGGGGTAGTGAGACCTGAAGTGCAGGCACAACACTTCGAGCTAAAGCATGTGATGTTTCAGATGTTACAAAGTTTGGGGCAATTTAGTGGGCTAGCTACAGAAGATCCTCACCTTCACTTGAAATCATTTCTGGAAATCTGTGATAATTTCAAGCTGCAAGGAGTAACAGCTGAGGCATTGAGGATGCGATTATTTCCCTTCTCCTTGAGGGAAAGTGCAAAAACTTGGCTTACAAATTTAACACCAGGGTCTGTTACAACTTGGAATGAGCTTGCTGAAACTTTTCTGATGAAATACTTTCCTCCTACTAGGAATGCAAGGTGCAGAAATGCCATTATGTCCTTCAAGCAGGAATATGATGAATCAGTTAGTGAAGCATGGGAAAAGTACAAAGAGTTGCTGAGAAGGTGTCCAAATCATGGAATTACTTATGGTATGCAGATAGAGATTTTTTACAATGGGTTACTTGGGAATTCCAGGATGATGATCGATGCCACTGCAGGGGGGGCCCTCTTAGATAAAACCTACAATGAAGCTATTGAAATCTTAGACAAGATAGCTGCCAACAATTATCTGTGGGCTACTTCTAGAGCAGCAGCTGTAACTACTCCAAAAGTTGCAGGGGTCCTGGAAGTGGATCCTATTCAGGTTCTTACTGCACAAATGGAAGCTTTGGGAGCAACCATGAAGAATATAGAGAAAAACACCAGTCAAGCTATGGTTTCCCAGATGTCTAATGAAACTGCAATGGTCCTGAGTTGTATTTATTGTGGGGAAGGACATCAATTTGAGGAATGCCCTTCAAATCCAGCATCGGTGTGCTACATGGGAAACAGGCCTCAGCAGTACCAGGGAAACAATAACCCATATTCAAATACTTATAATCCAGGGTGAAGGAATCATCCTAATCTTTCATGGTCTGGGCAGGGAAATCAAAATGCTGGAACACGGGACCAGCATAATAACTTTAACAAAGGTGGATACAATCAGTATAACCAGCAGCAAAACAATCCACATCAGAGTGGTCAGCATCAAAGTTTAGAAGCACCACCTCAGAAACCTGAGAAATCCATGGAAGATATGATGAAGGAATTTATGGCTAAGAATGAGAAGAGATTGAAAAGTCAAGATGCTTTGATACAGAGCCAAGCCTCCTCATTAAGAAATTTGGAGGTACAAATAGGGCAGTTAGCTAATGATATCAGGAACAGACCACAAGAGAGTTTACCTAGCAATACAGAGAACCCTAGAGGGGGAAATGAGCAGTGTAAAGTGGTAACCCTGGGAAGTGGGAGACAGATTGATGAGATACCTGCAGAAGCACAGCAGCAAAAGGAAGGTTCATTTGAGAATGAGGAACATGTTGGAACTAAGACCTAGAGGGAAGGAAAAGCACCTGTCAAAGAGTCTTACCCAGTAATCAATGAGGAGTTGGTGAACCAGGAGAAACCTGTTGGTCCCCCTGAAGGAAATGTGCTAAACAGCAAAAGGAAATCAGTGGAAGATGACCGCAGTTTACCTCAACCACCATATCCTGTCAGATTCAAAAAGCATAGGGAAGAGGAGCAATTCAAAAAGTTCCTGGATATGCTAAAGCAAATTCACATCAATGTACCTTTGGTAGAAGCTCTGGAACAAATGCCAACTTATGTGAAATTTCTGAAGGACATTTTGACTAAAAAGAAAAGGCTGAAGGAGTTTGAGACTGTGTCTCTGTTTGAGGAAGTTAGTGGACCTTTGAGGAGACAGATTCCAGCAAAATTAAAGGATCCAGGAAGCTTTACCATTCTCTGCTCAATTGGGGGAAGAGATGTAGGAAGAGCATTATGTGATCTTGGAGCTAGTGTGAACTTAATGCCACTTTCCATTTTTAAGAAGCTGGGTATTGGAGGAGCAAGGCCAACAACCATCACTCTGCAGCTTGCAGACAGATCAACTGTTCATCCAGAGGGAAAGATTGAGGATGTACTGTTAGAGTGGATAAGTTCATTTTCCCTGCAGACTTTATCATTCTAGACTATGAAGCTGATAGAGAAGTACCCATTATCCTGGGGAGACCTTTCTTAGCTACAGGGAGAACATTGATTGATGTGGAAAAAGGGGAACTGATTATGAGAGTTCATGAAGAACAGGCTACTTTTAACCTGTATAATACCATGAAGTTGCCGGATGAATCAGAAGACTATTTTACCATTGGGATTTTGGAATCAGTGATAGCAGAGCATGTGGAAGGATTGCAACAGGATGAATGTGAGAATGAAGACATGACAGAGGAAAATGCTGTAACCTGGGTTGAGCATGGTGCAAAGTTTGGGGGGTACAAGGCTAATTTCGAATCCTTGGATCTTATGAATAGAGACCAGAAAGAACCAAAGTCTTCACTTGAAGATCCCCCTGAACTAATACTTAAGCCTTTGCCAAATCACTTAAAATATGTGTATCTGGGAGAAGCAGACACTCTACCTGTGATAATTGCCTCTAATTTGAAAGATGAGGATGAACAGAAGCTGATGCACATGCTTAGGAAACATAAACAGGCAATTGGGTGGACGATATCAGATATTAAGGGAATAAGTCCTACGATCTGTATGCATAAGATTTTGTTGGAAGATGGGATTAAGAACTCGGTGCAGCCACAAAGAAGGCTTAATCCGAATATGAAGGAAGTTGTGAAAAAGGAAATCATCAAATGGCTGGATGCTGGGATCATTTTCCCTATTTCAGACAGCTCATGGGTGAGTCCAGTACAATGTGTACCTAAGAAAGGAGGAGTCACTGTAGTACAGAATGCGAAGAATGAGATGATAGCTACAAGAACAGTTTCTGGGTGGAGGATCTGCATAGATTACAGGAAGTTGAATGATGCCACCAGAAAGGATCATTTTCCATTACCTTTTGTAGATCAAATGCTGGACAGATTGGTTGGTCAGGAGTACTATTGCTTCTTAGATGGGTATTCTGGGTATCATCAGATCGTCATAGCTCCAGAGCATCAAAGCTTAACTACATTCACTTGTCCTTTTGGGACCTTTGCATTTAGGAGAATGCCATTCGGTCTTTGCAATGCTCCAGCAACTTTTCAGCGTTGCATGATCTCCATATTTTCTGAAATGATTGAGAATGGGTTAGAAGTGTTTATGGATGACTTCTCAGTCTTTGGGAAGGATTTTAATACATGTCTCGGAAATCTTGAAAGATTGTTGCAGCTATGTGAGAAGTCACAATTAGTCTTAAACTGGGAGAAATGCTGTTTCATGGTACAGAAAGGGGTAGTACTAGGGCACAAGATTTCAAACAAAGGCATTGAAGTTGACCCTGCAAAAATCGAAGTAATAGACAGAATGCCAATTCCAGGGTCTGTGAAGGCAGTTAGAAGTTTTTTAGGTCATGCAGGCTTTTATAGGAGGTTCATTAAGGACTTTTCTAAGATAGCCAAGCCACTATCTGAGTTGTTGGAACAAGACAGAAAGTTTGATTTTAACAGTGACTGCATGAGGGCATTTGAGAAACTGAAAGCTGCACTTGTTACAGCCCCTGTAATGCAACCACCGAATTGGGATGAACCCTTTGAATTAATGTGTGATGCGAGCAATTATGCAGTTGGGGCAGTATTGGGACAGAGAAAGGATAAAGTCTTCCGGTCTATCTACTATGCTAGCAAAACTATGGATGGTGCACAGAAGAATTATACCACTACAGAAAAAGAGCTGTTGTCTGTAGTGTTTGCTTTTGACAAGTTCAGATCTTATCTGGTGGGAGCCAAAGTTATTGTATTTACAGATCATTCAGCAATCAAATACTTAATGGAAAAGAAAGATGCAAAGCCGAGGCTCATCAGTTGGATACTTCTCCTGCAAGAATTTGATTTGGAGATCAGAGATAGAAAAGGGACCGAGAACCAAGTTGCTGATCACCTTTCAAGGCTGGATAATCCATTTGGAGTGGATGACACAGTACAAATTAATGATGTTTTTCCAGATGAGCAACTCTTGGCATGCAAAGAAGAAGATGCACCCTGGTTTGCAGACATTGCAAATTATCTTGCTACAGGCCGAAAACCATATGGTTTGCATGGACAGCAGCTGAAGAGGTTCCTGCATGATTCCAAGTACTATTATTGGGATGACCCAACCTTATACAGGTTAGGCCCTGATCAGATTTTTAGAAGGTGTGTCCCAGATTATAAAATTTCAGATATTCTGAATGAATGCCATGCTTCAGCATATGGAGGGCATTTTGGGGGACAAAGGACAGCTGCTAAAGTACTACAATCAGGATTCTACTGGCCAGGAATTTTCAAAGATGCTTTTGAATTTGTAAAGAACTGTGATAGATGCCAAAGGGTAGGAAATTTGCCAGCAAAGAATGCTATGCCTCTGAACAACATTGTTGAAGTGGAACTTTTTGATGTGTAGGGTATGGACTTCATGGGGCCATTTCCACCTTCTTTTGGAAACAAGTATATTCTATTAGCAGTCGATTATGTTTCTCGTTGAGTAGAAGCTTGTGCTTGTGCTCACAATGATGTTGCTACTGTGATCAAATTTCTGCACAAAAACATTTTCACACGGTTTGGAACTCCAAGGGCAATCATAAGTGATGAAGGGACTCATTTCATTAATAAGAGCTTGGCTGCTCTTCTTGTCAAATACAACATCAATCACAAGGTCTCGACTGCTTATCATCCACAGACCAATGGATTGGCTGAATTGTCAAACAGAGAGGTGAAGAGTGTCTTGGAAAAGGTGGTGAACACCACAAGGAGGGACTGGTCTAAACATCTGGATGATTCGTTGTGGGCTTACAGGACGGCCTATAAAACACCTTTGGGGATGTCTCCTTATAGGATTGTCTTTGGAAAAGCTTGTCATTTGCCCCTGGAAATGGAGCATAAGGCATTTTGGGCCACTAGGAAACTGAATCTTGATCCCAAGTCAAGTGGGGAAAAGAGGATGCTGCAGCTCAATGAATTGGAAGAATTGAGGATTCAGAGCTATGAAAATGCAAAGATATACAAGGAAAAAGTGAAGAGGTGGCATGACAGCAAGATTATAAATAGACACTTGGAAGAAGGGCAACAAGTTTTACTTTTCAATGCTCGATTGAGGTTGTTTCCTGGCAAACTACAGTCCAGGTGGTCAGGACCTTTCACTTTGGTAAAAATTTACCCTCATGGAGCTGTGGAGCTGAAAGATGAAGGCACAGGAGATACGTTTAAAGTCAATGGACAGAGGGTCAAACAATATCATGAGGGAGGATGGAGCAAGCAGAAGGATTCTTCCAAGCTGGATGAACCTTAAAGTGAGGTAGCCTAAGCCATCATGAGGACTAGATGAAGCATGTGATGATGGCTTAGGATATTTTAATTCCGCATTTATTTTCTGTCTAGTTAAATTTAATTTTACTGAGAATAAATTTTAGGAATGGTTAAATGCTTCAGCCTGTAAGTAGCATGAGTATTGAGTCCTTCTTAGTTTTTTTTTTATGTCGTGCAGAAGACTTCGCACTTTATTTAGTATGATAATAGTTTAAAATTTAGTCCATAAATTCAGTCCATATAAAAAAAAAAGAAAAATAGTGCTTTTGGAAATTTGTGGATAGGGATTAACCACATAGCCGTTGAGGAGAGAGAGTGCGGTTATCCCTAGGAATGACGGTTTAGGAAGGTTACCTTTTTGAACTGAGAGGAAAGGGTGTGTCTAATCAAGGGAAGTCGAAGGGTTTCCTTATTTCTGAAAGTTTAATTTTGCTTAAAGTGGGGTTATTTATATATTGTACATATTTTTGCAAAACTTCAAAAACACACCGACTTTAGCAAATTTGGCAGAGGAAACCGGGAAACTTTGTGCATAAATCAAGTCGCCTGTGTCAAATAAAAGGTACAAATTCCTTGTTCACTTTACTTTCTTGCCTGTGGGTGTTAAGACTTTGTCTCGACTTTGGATTTTTGTATTCTTGTTTGAGTCTGCAACGAAGAATGGCTGGTATGTCTGTGTTCTTGAAACTTTCGGTGAACTGCTATCTGTGCCTTAGATTTTTACTCTTTGTCCGCATGATTTTTGAACCCATGGATTTGATTAAAGAAATGTCATAACTAGTTTTGGTTTCTGTGATCATTGCGAGTAGCATGCAGTAGTTCTGACAAGTTTTTCTGACAGATTTATGTTAAGGCTCGAGATAACTTTGAAAACTTTAAACTGGAGTTTGATTTACTGCATGAAACTTTGAGTGAACTCAAAGTTTGGGGGGGGGGTGAATATGTTGATTTGAAAAAGAAATTTTGAGTTGTTCTTGGAAAATTTGGATCTGATATTTGCGTTTTGTAGAGTTGAATATGAGGACGAAGCAAAGTGGGAAGAAGAGACCAGGGATGGAAATTGAATCCCCTGTAGCAACCCCTGAAAAGGCGAGCCCAGCCCCATCAAAACCCAAGACAACTAAGAAGGCAAGGAGGCCGGAACCTACTCAACCACTGAGGAGGTCAAGCAGGGCTGCTGTCTCAATTATGGCCCAGAGGAACGCGAAGTTACCACCCACTAGTGCAGAGAACCCAGTAGAAATTCCCGACGAGCCAGCCACAAAGCCTAAGACTGTGGGTACCAAGTCTAAGCAAGGGAATTTAATGGATTTGGTTGATGCAGCCACATCCAAGCTGGACCGTGAAATGGTAAAGAATCCTGCGAAGGAAACTGTTGTTGAAGAGCAAGAAGATGAGGAATCTGAGGGCAAAGAAAGTGTTGATGGCCAGTCTGATGAGCCAGAGGCAGAACAAGAAGATGAGGACACCGAGGTAGAAGAAGGTGCTGATGGCCAGTCTGATGAGCCAGAGGCAGAACAAGAAGATGAGGACACCGAGGTAGAGGAAGGTACTGATGGCCAGTCTGAAGAGCCGGAAAACAAACGCGAAACAGATAAATTAGAGGGTGATGCTACCAGCGCAGAGGAGACAGAAACTAGGAAGGAAGTAAGTGTTGAAGAGGAAGTTATTGGAGATAATGCTACTGCACAAAAGAAGCAAGCAACCATGTCAAGTGGGAAGTCCGCAAGGAAGGACAAGGTAGCCGTACCTGGGCAAACTTCAGCTTCCAAGAAGCGAAAGCGAGTTGAACTGGTCGAAGATGACAAGGGTGTTGTGAGAAATAGGACAACCGGGAGGAGTGTAAAGCAAGTTGCTATTAAGGAAACAAAGGCAAGCTCAGCACAGGAGACGGGCAGCGCAAGGAGGAAAGAGATACAACGTGGCAAGGCCAAGGTTGTCGAGTTGTCCGCAGAAGAGATTGATCGAATTCCAAAATTTTCTTCCAAGCTCCATCATAAAAGAATGCACGAGCTTGCGAGTCGCAAATTTAATCTGGAAAGAGGATTCAAGGATCTGTCTAAATTGCCTGCCGAGTTACTTCGAAGTGTAGAACAACAAGGATGGGAACCATTTGTAGTGATGCAGCCTGCGCCAGTCATTGCTCTAGTCCGCGAATTCTATGCTAACTGTGAGCAGTCCACAGGGGTGGACTATGAGCTTCGAGCAATTGTCAGAGGGAAGGAGGTATTACTGAACCCAAGGACAGTCCACGCTGTTTATGGAACACATCCACCGCAGCCAGATACTTTTATGGATTTGCTGAACACAGTGACAAGGGAGCAGCTTGATGAAGCTCTAGGTGTAGTGTCCGTGCCAGGAGCTCGATGGGTAGATGAGACTAAAGACAACCTGTCTGCTTTGGCCAGTTTTCTCACAACCGAAGCCAACACTTGGATCCACTTCCTAAGGAATCGGATCAGTTCTACAACTCATAATACCCTGGTTGGCCAAGAAAGAATCTTGATGGTGGCAGCCATTGTGAAAGGAGATCCAATAGACATCGCTCCCTTTATCATTGATTCCATCATTGCTCAAGCGTCAAAGAAAGCGGGACCACTCTTCTGTCCCTCATTAATTTCTGAACTTTGTAAGCGTGCAGGAGTGCCTTTTCACTTGGATGAGCCGCGGAGCATTGCTAAGAGCTATTTTAATATCCCTTACCTGACAAAAAGGCATGCTCAAGCCCAGGCTCGTACCCAAGGAGAAGCAACTACTACAGATGGTGATGCAATGGGCGCTTTGCAGAAGGAGTTGTCTGTGATCAAGGCCAAACAGGTGAAGTTGCTGAGAGGATTTCGAATGATGCACAAGGTTTTACTGAAGATCAAGGATCAAACTAGTCGGCTGGTGAAAAGGAAAGGTGGCCATGGAAAGAAGCAGAAAGTTGCTGGAAGCTCAGCATGATGATCAGGGTCCCTTCTTATCTTTATCATTGTCTTGCAAAAACAATTTTAATTTCCGTATGTTTCTGTTATTTTTGTTTATGGGTGTTAGTTGATAGTTTTTGATAAATTAGTTGCCGACCTCTCATGCTTGTTTCATGTTAAAGCATGACTGTCTTTTGGGTTTTATATTATAAGACTATTAGTTCATTTTCCTTTTGCCTGATGATGTTTCATTTTCCTCATTCTTTCTCCTGCATGTGTGGTTGTAATGTTGATTGCTGAGAGTCAATCCTCGTTTTCTTTCGTTGTTGAACTTTGTACATGATATCACGATTTGCTTTTCAAAGTCTGACCACTAAATAAATTGTTTTGAATAAATTTGATATGCTAGATATGAGCTTGAGCTTAGCTGGTACTATGTCTTGAATTTCATTTTGTGAAATGTCATCTACCCTAAGTTCAATCTTGGTCGATATGAATTAGGTCTAAGCGCCCCATTTAGAGATGATTAAGGCCATTGCTTGATCTTTGTGCCTTCAGAAGATTTTTCTTACTATGATTCAAAAAAATTCCCTTTTGCACCTAGATTTGAGCTTGAGCCCTTTTCTTGTTTTGACCTACTTCATGTGCAGCCACAGTCCAAACACGTCCCAGTCTAGAGGGTTGTTCCGATTTATTTCTACCTTAACATTGAGGACAATGTTTTGTTTAAAGTTTGGGGGGGTGTCACTTCTGGCCGAAGTGTCAGCTTGTTTGTTACCCTTGTTACCCTTGTTAAAAAAAAAAAAAAAAGAGAAAGAGAAAGGCAATTTTTTTAGCCTAAAAAAAAAAGGAAGAGAGAATAGGCAGCTGTGTTAGCCTGTAAATTTATAGAGCTAAGTCCATCATTGTTTGTTTGGGATGGAGCCGAAGTGTGATAGTGATCACAAACTGCTGAAAAGTAGAGGATATAGAAGGAAGAATTGAAATAAATTCCAGGGTAGAATAAGAAGGACAACACCTCTAGACTTAAAGTCACTCTTTCCAAATTTTCTCACCTTGAACCGTGGCCTAACATTAGAAGCTTTCAAAGTCCTTTTGATCTAAGTGTGGTGTGAAGCTTATTAGTTGAGAACAAGAGAGGATGATTGGGTAGGAAAAGAAACATGGCATTGATGAGCATTGAATCTTGAATAAGTAGTTAAAGTTAAGCTCAACTCTGTTTTAGCTATCTGAAGGTCTAATTTTCTTTTCGGACAGCTTTGGATTGTGAGATTAGATTAATGTATCTTGTTAAACTTTGCAAAGAGCGAGGACTGAAGTTGAGCAATCAAAAGAACTACTACTCATGCTTTCTTTTGAAATTTTTGTTGAAGGCTTCATAAATAAGGAGATGAACTATTCTAGCTTAATGCTTGCAAAATTTACTTTTGGTTTAATTTGTTTTTGTTGCTTGAGGACAAACAACATCTTAAGTTTGGGGGGGGTGATAACTCTCATAAAGAGTTATCTTTTGATCTCTTTTCATGAACTTTAGATGTTGTTTTGAATAACATGCTTAGCAATCGAAGTCATTTTTGCTTGTTTATGCTCATTTACGATTAAGTCATAGTATTTTAAA